>CM032228.1:147882500-147955000 GCA_019009955.1 Riptortus pedestris | reverse complement strand
GATGCAAGAGAAGATTTGAAATTTATTAAAGTCCACTTTATGCTATTATAGCTAATTAGTAACTTAAAGTTGATGTTTTGAAACAAAATAACATTCAAAAATGAAATTTTCTAAATAATGAAACTGAAGGTGTGGAAAACCCGTGATTTGCCTCTGGCCATTCTGATTGGCGGCTTTTCTGTCTCATTTTAACAACTATTTCTTACCAAATTAGCTTATTTTTATGCAATATTTTTATTCCTCGAATATTGAAATTCGTACGGTTACGTAAGGTTTTGCAGACCTCAAGGAAACACGCTTTCATTTAAGTAAAAACACGACAACTGATATTCATGTTAAATTAGTAATTAATGAGCATTAATTTCTTCAACTTCTATATATATTTTTATATTAACATGCAATGCGACTGTTTTAGCATTTATAATATTTAAACTAATTTAAACAATTAACTCATGAATAGTTAACCACATGCCAACTACACACAACATTGGTTACCCGGACACGAAGATATTTTCGAGACTGCTGGAGTCACGCAAAACTAGTAACGCAACTGTCACGGAACAAGTAAGATTACAAGTCATGTACTCATTAATTAAGAACTACAATGAATGAGGAACCCACTAGCAGGCAAATGAGGAGGTTGACTAGTTCCTTGGAGGAATGGACTTCGTGGTCCTAAAGTTTCTTTACATTAAAGAACTTCAATCATATGACTGCAGTTAACACCTCTCACATTTCTCTAATTATTACAGAATACTTGAGCCAAATGTTATTTAACTTTCCCTGCTAATGCTTGAACGATGCAACATCTTTTTTTGTTTTGTTTTTTTTGATGGATTACTTCAACCCATAAAGGGTAGGGTGTCCCAGGCTATAAAGGCCAACAAAAAAAATTTCTAATTCAGATACGTATACCCTCTTTTTTTTTCATTCGACTCCTATAACTCAAATAAAAAATATTATTACGATTGAATAACGATAACCGGTGCCGACTTTATGATCAACTTTAAACTTATAAGTTAGTATTTAAGCCATAGCAGAACTTCAGAACTTAATGTTTAATTAGAAATTAAAATATGTTTATTTATTGATTATTTATCATTACAAAGACATTATATATTAAATTTTCTTTTCAAAGTTTGCTTATTACAGAAAGGATAAAAAATTCTTCCTTGAATGTAATGTTAAGGCTATCAAAGTCCTTGGATACGTTAGCAACCATTTTCGCTTATGATTCTTGGTCAAATAGAGCTAAGATGCGTGCTTTATCTGTCAAATACCACAAATTCTGGCAAAATTTCTATAAAGCAGCTTTCGAGATGCCCTTATCATCTTTTTAATCGGTAAGGTGTATTTACCGCTAAAGGGAATTGCAGCCAGGATGGCGTAAAATGTAACGATGAACAAGCAGACGTCGAACAGAGTTTCCTTATTATTATTATTTATTTATTTTAAATTCTTAGTTTGGGAGCTAAGTGGTGACTTATGATGAAGAAATTGCTCTTGCCATCGAGATTGGTGCATGCTACCAGGACGCCGAATCTTCAAGCTTTGTTTTGAATCTCCTCCAAGAAATATTATTGAAAGCTCAATTAATTATGTATATTCATCTCTAACAATATTTTTAGTGAACTCAGTTCTGTAAAATTCAAACATTTTTGGAATTTCTAAAACATTCATCAAATAATAGTTTTTCTATGCAGCTCTGTAGCTTTCCATGATAGACATTTTTACTGTTCTCTCAAAAGTAGTAGTTCAATGTCAGGGATTGTAGTCCCTAGGCTAATTTTTGAGTGAAATACGTTTTTTAATACTGAGTCGTATAAGTGATGGTGATAAGGAAAAATGAGTATTTCTCTGTTTAGTTTCTGTTCTAAAACTATGCAGGCACCATTTATACGACCTGTATTTGAAGCTGAGATATCACGACAAAGAATCTGCTCTTTACCTACAAGATTCAAGTCAAAAACATCTTTTCAAACTGCTTTTTCCTGTTTTTAGCAGATTTCCCTTGAGGGAAATCAGCTATTGAGGTTGTACTCATGTCAGAATTTTCGAATTTTTTCTTCAAATGTCCATCGATCCTACCCAGGAGATGACGAAAATGAGGTACGTTCAAAACTGTATATCTATATATATATATATATATATATATATATATATATATATATATATATATATATATATATATATATATTTGTCTGTTATCGCTCTAGCGGTCGCAATTTTGGTTTAATCGTTACCAAACTCGATATTTAGTCGTTTTATGTAAAAAGAAAGATCAAGTTCGTTAACGGCTGAAATCGGACCAGGGGTAGGGGGTGGGGTTTAGAGGGTGGAGAATTTTGAAAATTCGAAATATCTTTGTTACTATAAGTCGGATCGAAAAAGTGTATAGAATCAATCTTATTGGAAATTAAATGCACTATAAATAATGTTATATACGTTTGTTCTCTATCTCAAATATTAACCGAGATATTTGCATTTTTCTGTTTTCAGCCTTCAGTAAACCCCCACTTCTACTTGTGTTACATAAACAATGCTCTGTTATATAATAAAAGATATTAATTGAAGTCTAAATACTAAATATTGTTCTCATTAAACTTTTACTTTGTGAGATATATGCAAATACGTTCTGTTGAGCTCCCCCTTCTTGTTTTTGGATAACTAAAATTTGAATGATTGAGATAAAACTGATTCTGATTCATTACAAATTACACCACTAGCTTTAGTAAATTGTTTTACAATAAAATTAATATGTTATATTCAATATATATTTCATTAATTGTTTGTCTTTCCTGTCTATCTACGCAGCGCTACGAGGTTGGCTTGCCTGTTTGTTTACAATTCAGCGTTGTATTGCACATTTACTGAGCGTTCACGGTTGTGTTACCTGGATGTATATTTATCTATTGTAAACCTTTGCGTGGGAAATCTGCTTTGTTTACGCAGCCCCTGCGTGCCGGACTTTTTTGTTTATGAAGAGTTCTCCAATTCATCAACCTGGCTTTCTCTGCTTTCGCAACAATATTCTAGTTCCATTTATCCTCATTAATTGTATTACATCTATCTGCATGAGCAATGTTAAACAAATTGTTGAAGTTTTTAATAAACACCTGTCGACACAGCTCAAACACTTCTGGGTTTTTGTTTTGGTGTTTTTTTGCAAATTTATCCCAACTTGATTTAGGGTAACTAGTTTCTTATCACAGTTAGATAAAGATTAAGTCGGTATCCGTGCCTTTTCCCAAAAAGCATAATGCACACACTAATAGTAAGATTTTCGCTTTCGTTTACACTTAAATTCATGAATATTATAGAACAAGACTGTTAGTACTAGTTCTTTAAAGGTTAAAGTTTAGAACTGGTATTTTGATTTTTATGTTCCCTATGAAAAATATTTAATTTTTGGAACTGCGCAACTCCACTGATATGTTGACTGAACAAATGAAATACTCTTACTATTGTAATACAATAAGCAAGTAAAAGCAGGCAACAACATTAGCTTCCACATGCAAGCAATAACATTTTTCGTTGAAACTCGGCACGGGATACCAAGGTTCTGTGTGCACCTAATTTTGTTTACCATTGTTTTGGCATTATTTAAAAGAAATAGAGGGTATGAGTTAAAAAAAAAAAAAAAAAATCTTTTATTATTTTTGGGACACCTTAATGAAGGATCATAATAAATTACGTCAATACTTGCCGAATAGCCATTTCATATTTTAACGTTAAAAACATGTACTGTGGAGATAAAACATTCTCAGCATGTGTTGAAATTGAAGGGATTATTTAGTACCACCCAAGTTAATCCGATATTTACATTTCAATGGAAAACCTTTTTTTTTTTTCCTTTTTTTAAATATTCACTGACAGGTAAAAGCTATTCCAATAATCAATTTTTAACCAATGAAAAGGAAGGGATTATTCAGGGCGTACATTAATTCAGATGCACCCTTTTTACTTATCAACCGTTCAACTACCGGCAGCACAACTGATTTATATTTGCATGTGTGTGTGTGTGTGTGTGTGTGCACGGGTACATCTACCACTACCGTCAGTAATTTAACAGTAAATATAGGTTTAGTTTCGACCACCAAAGAGGGAGAACATCATTCAGGAGTCTGCTATGAGTATAGCGGTGGTTGTGGATCAGCTGGAGTCTACCTAGTTTATATATTTGAAAGGCCTTCGGTATGACTAACAATAATGGCATTTTCAAGACGTCTTCCGATAAGCCAGGTTGGCACTGGATAAATAGTCGATTGACCTCCCTGGCTTCTTTTTAATGAACAATAGCAATACCACCTGCCGAATAGACCAGCCTGTTGCAAGCAAGCCCCAAGAGTCATTCTCTACTAGTAGACAAGCTGGAGTCAATTGTATCTAAATTTGCCATATTTGTTCGTATCAACTGTTCTTCATCAGTATTAGGATGTTTAGTGGTTTTATATCAGTTCAATTGCCTTCCTCTTCCTCCCCTCTTCTTTCGACATTTTTTGGTTGTTTTCATATCCTGGCATATATTTTTCTCATGCCACTTTTAAGGATGATGTAGGCTTAAAGGAACTGGTCAACTCTGTCAGTTAGCAGTATACGTCATTTCATAATAATCTTTACATTCTTTTCACATTGGTTTGGAATCATTGTTTTGTCATGGCACGGAAGCCGTTTTGGTTTCTCACCAATACGAAATTTCTTAACACTCTACCAACATTTTGACATGTGTGGCATGTTTCTCTTGGTTATGAACTTTCTTGTATAACCTAAGACTGTATTATAAATTCAAAGTTCTAAGTATTTCAATTCAATGATTTTTTTTTTCAATAAATTTCACTTGTTCTCTCGATGAAAAATGGTGTACCCCTGTGAACAGGTATAATGGTGTGAACCGGGTGTGACACATCAAATGTGCTTTGCGAGTAGATACTCTCTCTCTCTCTCTCTTCGTCCAACATGTATTCCTACTGATTAATGCAATTACCGAGGTTTTCTTATCTCGGTACTACATCTTGCCTGAATATTATTTTGGATTGTCTTCCTTATATCTATTATTTTTACAATTTATTCAACAGAATCTTACTAAAACCTGATTCGTGTCATTTTTGGTTATATGTTTGAGCACGAATCGTTTAAGGAGTGTGGTCGTTCGTATTGTCATATGATTGCTATACAAAATATTTCAAATTTTGGTAGTTTCCGCCAATACCTTATAAATCCCTCCTAGTTCTTCTCGAACTTCTATATGTATAAGACCACTTGATTTGAATAGTTTAATAATTGCTTTAAAACTACAAATCTTCTGGCATGCATCACCGACTGAAATTCGGCCTAGAAATAATTAATGAGGGGTATTTTAATATTACCCAGGAATCCATATGATTTCGTTTTGCAAAAAACAAACAAGGTCCACTGAATGGAGCTCGCGTCCTTTACACAAGATTGTCTCTCGGGTGTTAAGAAATCTGATTTTAGACAACATCCTTGGACCAGGTGGTTCTAAATTAATTCCTTTAAGCTTCAGTGCAATGTTTAAGGGTAGCTGTTCCGAACACTGGAGAACAACATTTCCCTGAAGTTCCTTTTTAAATATTCAAACTTTAGAAGAAGGAAAGTTACTTTAAACTTCTTCAATTTCCTTCTGCAAACACTGATCAATCCACTTTACCTTCCTCGTCTTAAAAAAAAAAATTATTTAATTCTCACAACAATAATTTCTAAGAATTTCCATTTTCATAAAATTGTTTCAATCTGGAAGCTCATTTTAACCAGCTATTTGTATACGAAATAAGGCATGTTCTAGCAATCTACGGTAACCTGTCGAGCTGTGCAACTCGCAAAAGGAGTTGATGACAGGGCCTTATTATTATTAATGTTATTGTACACACAAAGACGTGTGTGTGTAATGTTGAAAGCTAAAATCCATGCTCATCATGAACGAAATCCAATCGAAGAAAGTTTTAATCTCTTACTTACTTAATCATGAAGATATGAACAGTAGATCATCTGGGGATGTTTCAGCTCCAAATTTTAAATTACAAGTGCTTTGAAGAAATGACCAATGCCCCACGTCAATATTTAGGGATTTGTCAATCTAGTTGATCAGTCGCTACTTAAAAATTCTGATCAAGACTCAAATCCTCCTCCGGCACGGCTAACAATCTTTAATGCAGACCAAAAAAAAAAATTAGAGAGATGAAATGAATATCTCGTTTCCCTTCAAGGATACTGGGCTTGCTGTGTTCATGTTGAGAGAGAAATAAGATATAATGTAACCGGCGATAAAAGAAAAATGATTCTAATTCTCCAATTTTTAACAGTTTTCCCTTACGGGAAATCAGCTGTACTCAGGACGTGATTTTCGAAAAATCTCCACGGAGATATATAATTATTCAAAATTATATATATATATATATATATATATATATATATATATATATATATATATATGTGGAGTCTCGCCGGAGATGTGGGCTCAATAGGAACCAACTCTAGAGCACTGATGATGGGACGGTTCGCCCCGAAAGTACTTTGCCTGTAATAAAGAAGTATTAAGAGTGGAGGTGTTTGACCTTTTTGATCCTTCCGTTGAATATATATATATATATATATATATATATATATATATATATATATATATATATATATATATATATCTGTTAACGCTCTAGAGGTATTTTTTTGTTATTGTTGCCCAACTCGATATTTAATCCTTTTATGTAAAAAGGAAGGTCAGAATAGTGGGGACAATGGGGGGTTAAGGGGGAATTTTGAAATTTGAAAATATCTGTGTTACTGTAAATCGGATCGAAAAATTTTACATAAGCAATATTATGGCAAAATAAAAAAAAACCTATATATTTTGATATATACATATTTTCTCTATCCTGGTTACTAACCAAAATATTTGGATTTTTTAGTTTTCATCATTAAGTGATCCCCTCCTTCTCATGTCATATTAACAATAGGCTGTTATTTCATGAACCTCAAATCTAAGCTTAAATACCAAATATTGTTTTCAAGAGACCTTTATTATGCGAGACACATGCAAATTCGTTGTGCATTGTCGTCATCAACTACGATTTTACGTTCTTGTATTGAAAACGTTTGTGTGATCTTTACCGTACGCGATATTTAACCGTTTCAGTTATCGTTAAAGATCTAATTTTTTTATTGGCTGAAACCGGATCAGCAATAAGGGGGAGTTAGACTAAGGGGAATACGAAAATTAAAATATCACCGTAAAAATGAGTCGGGCGTAAGAGGTTACAGGACCAATGTTGTTAAAATAGTGATGCAGTCCAATGGTTCATCTATGCATTTCTCCGTAACATAAATATTAAGCGAGTAATTCGTATTTTCTTGTTGTTTTTTTTTTTTTTTTTTTTTTTTTTTTGAGAATCATAACCTAAAAACGCCTATTTATAATTTAGGAATCCTTAACGAGTCTTCAATGTTTGTCTAAATTAAGTATTATCTCCTACGTCATCGTTTTCCCCCTGAAACCATTCTCAACGGGACAGGTGTCCTGTTATAATTTTCACCAATCCTAGTGCCAGTTGTAACAAGTTATTTTCACACATTTCCCTGAGATAGTTTTTTCCAGCCAGTTACACCTCTGACCTAAATATCAAGGGAGCTTCATATCAGTGTATTGGCCGAGGAATATATAAATTGAAGTCATTTATATAACGGTGATCTACTGTTTTTCATCAAATTTCCTGCAAAAGGGCCTTTTTTTTTAAACGGCAATCTATCAAATTACATCCCCACCGCCATCTTCCGTCCTTTTCATTCACCTTCATTTAATGTACCTTGCTCCAATGAGTATCTTGAAATTATTTTCAAGCTTCCTTCCCCTTATGTAATGATTGCAGCATTCTAAAACTGCCTGTTTTAGCAGATTTCCCTTAAAGGAAATCAGTTATTGAGGCTGCAGTCATGCCGCGATTTTCGAAATATTTATTTAAATTTGTCTGTTAACGCTCTTGCAGTCGCATTTTTTTTTTTTTTACCAAACTCAATATTTAAACGTTATATCTAAAAAAGTCCGTCACGCAGGGGCTGCGTAAACTAAGCAGATTTCCCAAGAGAAGTTTTACAATAGAGAAATCTGCCTAATAACAACAGTAGTATTAAAGAATCTCTAAACCAATTCACGAGGGACGAACAGTTACGGAAACGACCGCCCTAGCTCTCGGCAGACAGTCCCGAACATAGCCGACTCCTGCCGTCCACACGCACAATACAAATGCAAATATCTCGGTTAATATTCAAGATACAGAATAAATGTATGGAACATTATTTATAGTAACTATAATTTGCAATAAGATTGATTTTATACAATTTTTCGATCCCACGCAAAATAACGGAGATAATTTGAATTTTCAAAAATACCTCCCTAAACCCCCCCCCTCCCGCTGGTCCGATTTCAGCCATTAACGAACTTGATCTTTCTTTTTACATAAAACAATTAAATCCCGAGTTTGGTAACGATCAAACAAAAATTACGACTGCTAGAGCTTTAAAAGACATATATATATATATATATATATATATATATATATATATATATACACAATTTTGAACGGACTTCATTTTCGTCATCTCCTGGGTAGGATCGATGGACATTTTAAGAGATTTTTCTAAAATCGTGTCATGAGTACCACCTCAATACCTAATTTCCCTTAAGAGAAATCTGCTAGAATAAACTGTAATCAGACCAGTGGGAGGGGAGGGTGTTTAGAGGGGGATTTCGCATGTTTGAAATATCTCCGATATTATATATCGGATCGAAAAAAGGTATAGAAACAATCGTATTGAAAATTTAATGGCCTATAAATGTTTATATGTATGTTTTTTTAAGTATCTTGATTATTGTTTTAGATATTAGCATTTATTAGTTTTCGCCCTCCTACTGATGCCATATTAACAATAAGCTGTTATATTCGAAGCTTAAATTCCAAATATTGTTCTCATTGAGCATTTACTTTGTGAGATAAATGGAAATATGTGTTGTGATGACGTCACCAATCGTGATCTTAGTTCTTTACTCGAAAATGTTCACTTGATCTACACCATAATCCAAATTTTACAGTTTAAACCAACACTAAATTCCGTAGTCGGTAATGGCTGAAATCGGACTAGTGGGTGATTTGAGTGGAGAATTCGAAATCTCAAAATATCTCCGTTATTTATGAATCGTATCGAAAAGTTTTATAGAACAAATAATGTTGAAATAATAATGTTCTGCAATTGTTGTACTTAATATGTTTATGTATCTTAAATATTAAGGTAGTTATTCATATTTTCTTTTATTTCCAGTCTTCACAAAAGCCCCTATTATCCGTCGACGTTTTACTTAGATATGGGGAGAACAGATCAATAGTGTATCATAACAGGGAAATCTGCTTAGTTAACGCAGCCCGTACGTCACGGACTTTTGCGAGGTGCGGACAGACGCCAAGACTACTCAGAAATTTGTTTTCCCTATTAAAATACTTCCTTTGGTTGGTACAAGAAAGTAAAAAAATAGTGTAGTTTTGTTTGAAAACTAGAGTATGATTTTTAATAAATTTGTAAGATTCAAGAATACTTTTCCTGTTGATTTTAAGATAATTTATAATATTTACACAATAAAGAGTAGACCTACGTCTGTATTTGTTCTTCCTTCCAAGTTACTCTAACCTTCCTCTGTCCTTTTGAAAATACTTGCCTCTTAAGGTAAAAAAAGCTATTAGTCAAGCGTACTTTTTTTATTTATGGAGGCTAATCCGCAATTTGTCGTCCCTACTTTCCTGAAACAGAGGCAAAGTAACCCTCTGTCTCTAAGATGATTATCAAAGAGCTGTTAGTATTTTTAACTTGTGTATCGGTGTTTCTCAACTCAAATGTGACGATTTTTTCTCACTCACGCTTGCTATAATGATACTATCTTACTGCTTACGTTCAATAAACTTGTTATTTATGTATATAAAACAATGATTTTTATTTAAATTGAAGTAAATAGGTTCAAAAATGTTTACATCTTGTACTAATTGTAATCGCGAACAATTTCGGTTTTCAGATAAAACGGATTTATCTGCTTTGACCCTCTCTAGTTCCATTTTTACTATAATCGGCTTGACTTCTGTACGTAACGGGTAACTCAAAAACGACTAGTCTTCAATTTTTGAAATTTCATATTTAGGCTGTCATGAAACATGATATTTTTTGTTCCTAAGAAAAAATGGTTCTAGTCCTCTGAGAGGTATTATGTGGTATTCGAAAGCACGAATACAGAAAACGGTATAGCGATTATAATTGCACCCCTTTATTTCGTCTTTTTTCAAGCCAAAGGCGTGAATCAACCCTATTTTTGAGAAACTGATTTTGATTGACAGCATATACCGAAATGTAAATGTCAAGACCAAAATGGAAGAATTACAAATTAAAATTTTAAAAACAGCAATCCGAGCTTCTTAGTTCGAACTTAACGAACAACTAAGACGTGAATTAGAAGTTGGTCCTTTGACAGACCATTTATTGGACATGATTTCCTTGTGCTTGAATCATGTCCAGCTACAGAAGAATTCAATCTTCGACAACACAAAAAATGGTCCTCTCAAAACTAGATTATTTTAAAACCTTAAAATAAAATTCTGACTTGATTTTCGAAACATTGGTTGCCCCCTATATATATATATATATATATATATATATATATATATATATATATATATATATATATATATTTAAAATTGTTAAAGATACAGATATATCTACCCAATTTATCGAGGATGGGACGCCCTTTCTCTCTCCCTCTCCCTTTATTTATTTAAATTTTTTGACACAAATGTATTCAATTCAGAATGGCCATCAGATGGGGGGAGAATAGTGGCCGGATGATTAGACCAACTATAACTTAAAAAAGCAACAGTCAATCACATAATGGGAGCCGGAAAAATTGATTTTCTTCATCTTTAGCCAGTAAATCCAAAAGATTACGAGTGTTACACTGCTCGTCTATGTGGTGCTAGGGATATAATCCGCATTACTAGTGAATAACCGCATCTCGAGGATGCATTAAAATTAAAGAAAACAATTGTTTAAAAAACAACAAATACAGATGCAGTCTAATATTTTTCGCTTCGTTAATTTACTATTTAAACGTTGTTAAAACGTTATTCCACTATTTGAGTTTAAAATCAATCGTTGGAAGAATAAAATTAGTCAATTGTGCACAGTGGTCTGTTAATAATTGATTCGAATACTGATAAATTCCTGGAAATAGAATGTACGTTGAACCTTATTATGAATTTTCTCTGAATATAATTTAGGTGTTTGTGCAATTATTAATATTATAGTTTATTAACGTTTTACAAAGTAATCACAGGATTTGAAATAATTCTCCAATTCAGATTCACTTATATAAATACAATTTTCTCGATCATTGTCAAGGTTAGATGACTAGTCAAAGGGAATTCTAAAAACATTTGTGAGCCATTGTTTGAATACATATTCATATAATGTAACCTTGCAATGTTCCATAGAGGATTAGAGAAATTTGCATATTAATTATTCCAACGCTGCCTCCCTAACGGGAATTCGGCATGTAAACGTTTCACATTGTAGTTGCATTTTCAAACAAATTAAAGCACCGATAACGTTTACTACTTCATCTTCATAATAGGAAACAATCAATATTCACCTCCAAAATCGCATATTCACAGTTTATCTATTTAGCAAAACATACCCACATTTGAATAAGACTTTAATTGGACCAATAATTTTATCAAATTAAAAATTCATATTTATTTCATGTCTAAATTTTCACTGGGATCAAGTCAGTAAAACAAGACCTAATAGATTAAAGTTGTAGCCTGCGTGGCCACTCTGGGATGATAATGGCACTTTAACTATCCTCACCTCGGCGGGAATCCCCTCCGAATTTCTCTATGCTTTATTGCTAGATAGTCTCATGAGAAATATAACCTGAACCATAAGCCATTGCGAATATTTTTATGCTGAATGACACAAGTGATTGTTTAATAAACTTTATTATTTTCTGCAGCTGTCGGATTCATCGTTCCTGAGGGATAAAACTCTTCAATCTTCAACTGAGTTTCCGTTTTTATTTTGGCTTGTCTTTGCGTTATCAACTTCAGCGCCATCGATTTTTTGCTTCTTAGTACTTAGATCAGTCTTAGTGCTACCATCAGCCTTGACATCATAAATGACTTTTCTTATTTTTCGTTGTTCTTCGCGACTGTCAGGTTCCTGTCAGTTTAAAACTTTATTGGTTGTACCTACAAATAGATCATGACTAAAATTAAAAACTTGAACGTCAATGGTGTGCCTGTCTTCATTTTCTAGCTTACCCTTACATTTCTTGTTTAGTTTTGATTAAATAGATATTCCTTCATCGTTTTTTTATATCATTTTATCATTTCTTCGGGATGATTTTTTTTTAACACTGTTTTTGATTTGTTCCTTATCTCACTAAAATATTTAGTTGTTTTTTTCTAGTGACGTGAGAGAGCCTTGTATAGCAAGTTTTTCTTAAATTTAAGTCGGTGGCTTGAAAAATAACTAACCATTCTCCCCGTAATGTTGTTTTTGCGTCCATTTGATTTTTAAATTACCATCAGTCCTTCTTTGAATTTTACCATGCTAGGAATCCTAATTTTTCCTTCATTTATCTAAGTTCCATTTGTTGTTAAATATGACTAAAAGTTTTGAAATTTCATCAACATATCTAAATAAAAATTGTATGTGAATGCCACAGTCGTTGATAATTTCTTCCAAAATATTATTCAATACTATCGCACTGATTTACTATTTCTCATCTGTCAAATACTTTTCTGTTTGAAAATCTTGTTGTTAAACCTAAAAAAATGTCCTTTATAGAGAGTATTATACCTTATAAAACAACCCATTGTTTTTAATTTTTGTATGTGGTTTTATTTCATCACAATTGTTGAAGCTGATTTTAATAAGAAATTATTTCGTCTACTAATAAAAATTCTGTTGTATCCAATTTTTTTTTGCTGCCTCGAATCAGAAGAAGAACCAACAGTGTTATGCCATCAAGAAAAATACCGACACAAATAATGGACCTACATTTGCCTACCAGTGTTTCAAAACATTTTGCAATGAATTCGCACTTTACTATGCCAGGTTACCATTCTAAGGGCTGTGTACCTTCCTTCCAGCCTGACAAGGGCTGATATCGAAGAGCAACAAAACATGTAACTAATGAAAGCTTTAGTTAGTTTGCTGGTAGAAGAATGCTGGTATCAGCTGGTGCACTTAATATGTTTGGCCAATAGATAGGCTTAGCACTTTGCTTACTTAGATTTATTATTTACATTACTATAGTAATACACTTGGTGTAACATTACCCATGGATTATATTGACTAACTATCTTGGAAATGAAAGTGCATTTAAGAGAAAACCTATTTAACGTACCTATTCTTCAAAATAATTTGTAACAAAATCATTTAATCCACAGATAATTGTGAACAAAATTTATGACCCGACATCATTATAGGTAAATAAAGATGAAAGACTACTGGGCTATCGGCAGATGAAGTAGAGAAATTCAATCACCAATTTAAATTATTTATCAATTATTCCTTCATTTAGAATTAACATCGCTTTCTGTATACCATGAAACTAATGATTTTTTATTTTAAGCTGACACTATACGAGAAGTAAATTATGGACCAAGAAATGTATTTGAATCATCATCAAGAACTAAAGTAGATGACGTAGGAGGTAGGATCAAACTGAAAAAAACTTTTTGTTAGAAAAAGAAAAGACTATAAAGTAATCCTATTGATTAACGTGGCATTTCCTTTCTGTGATTGATAAACACTCTGTTGGCATTTGTGTTTACCAGAATGGCATTTGAGTTTATCAGTGATCAGGTAAGATGTAGGTCGGGTATTAATAATGAGGCAATATGATGCTATTACTGTGTTAATACGTTGATTAGAACGGTTGGGGCTGCATACTCAATATTCAAATTATTCATAGTGTTCTTGTTTACAGTGTCCTTTGGGGATTATAGCTATCCAGAACAGATGATGAAATAGTTTACATTTGGGACAAAATATAACATATTTTATTTCAATACGCGTGTTTAACTGTATATGAAATAAATAAATTAGACCAATGTGCGAAAACATTACCAAGGTAACATTTTGTTTAACATAGAAATAAATATTTTCAGAAATAGACATCATTTTCCAGAGGTAAACACATTATTGCATCAGTATGTGTAGAATCTATGAAATGTCCGTCATGGGGGGGGGGGGAGGTCGGTCTTCTTAAGCTAAACAGATTTAACACTTGCTGACATTCCCAACAGATAACAGAACTAAAACTCCTTTCGTCCTTAGAAAGAATCTTCTGTAAACAGTATATAAAATTTATAATTGACATAAGACGTCAATAATATTATAGCTTTACGTAAAATTAGTAATATCGTGAGTTGTGGTGTATATTGATACATTGTCTTACTTGAATTTCAGTGTTTTTCGAACGGTTGTACATTGTGACTGGTGTCAATCAAAATAAAATTTTGGCTTCCAGAGAAATACTCGTTTAGATTATTCATTGCAGAAATAGCTTAGCATTTTGTTTTCCACACTGCCGGACATATAAAGACGACCCCTGGCATTTATTCTTGGAAGAAGACGTTCCATGATGTATAAGCTTATTCATAATACGGAATTAGAAGGAGTTTGGGATTCGTTAGTATTTAAAACAAAAAATATAGAAATAAACCTGTTAATTTAAGCCTCAAATATATTATAATATCAATGGTTATTTCCATTTCATTAGTAACATGATTGTTCATATGATATTTTAATATTCGACGTTTAATAAAGGAAAATGTATAGTTTTTGTATTCGCTTACTCTAAACCACCATTCTTCCTAGTCCAATTTCAGTCAAATAACACTTACTGCTACACATTCACGAAATTCGATGGTACTTTTTGTGGCAGGATTAGTTAAAGCATGAAGAAACTTTTCACAAATAGAGAGATTGTTTACCATCGGTCAACTCTCTAGATTTCGGTTGTAGAGGTACTCTAAATAACTCTTCTAGAGATGCCAAGTTCAAACTGGAGAATTCACTGTCCATTTTAGCAACTATGTGGTTCCGTTTGAAGTTGGACTTCTATCCTTTTCTCGGTGCTTACTCAACTTTCTATTACAATTCAGTAGATATTTAAATCATGAGCTTGGTACACTTGAAAACACAGCTAAGCCTAGTGGAAGGACTAGGCCGTAATTACACAAATAGTAACTAATGCTCTGGGAATGCGACGATTGAATTTGTATTATTTAGTAATCTGCAATACTTAACTTACTAAAAACTATTTAAATATTTTAAAAGGCGATTAATTATTTAAGTCAACTATGGGAAAATAATGATAGAATAATGATGAGAGGGCACAGTTTCTAGTTATTTGAATAATGCTGAACATTAATTACTTCAAATAGATATTTTGGGATTAATTCGTACCTAATTAATAAAATTAAACATATTTCTCGTAGTCAACAATGTCAGTCAACTCTAAGTCGGCAATAAATCAAGGGACAATAAAACACAGTTGCGTTTTTTTTTGAACCTTCGATTTAGCGTGCCTGAAAGGGAAAAAAATGGCGAAGACCGGTAGATAACAAAATTGAATATGGGGAAAAGAATTAACGTTATGGAGTTCAAGATAGGAAACATTAATAAGAGAAAAATATCGCAGTGTGGAGCTCAAGGTTGAAAATACAGTTCATTATGTTGGGGGGTCGGAATGAAAAACAAGGTAGGTAAGTGACTGAGTATTGGCCAAAAATGGCGGTGCGGTGGTCGTGGTAGGTAAGTAATAAGCACACGAATAATAAATGTAGATATGGAGGTTAACCATGACCTCTATATCTACATTTTACATTAACTAATTTGAATGAGTGAAAAATGGAGGTATGTTAGTCATGGTGGTAAGTAATTTGAATAGAAGTAAAAAATGCCGATATGGTGGTCATAGTAAGTAACTAATTTGAATATGGGCCAAAAATGGTGGTGTGATGGTTGGGGTAGGTGAGTAATTTGAATAAGAGAAAAAAGTCCGTCACGCAGGGCTGCGTAAACTAAGCAGATTTCCCCCGTGAAGTTTTACAATAGAGAAATCTGCACACTGGTAACACAATACCACCGTGATTAGGTAATGAGAAATCTTTCAGTTAATTAAAATAAATTCCCAACTGAAACGGCTTCTGAATTGTAAGAATAATTTATATTTTAATAACTCAAATTTTAGTAGTCCAAGAACTAAAGAAGAGGGGGGGCGGATGAACAGAACGTATTTGCATAAATCTCACAAAGTAACGAAGGTAAGGCTAAAAACGACAGGTTATAAGAAGCTTCCGCCTGAGCCGAGAAATGACGAAGATGGCCGAAGTAATCCGAACTATACCCAACCACAGACTTCATAAAAATGCATATATCTCGGTTAATATTCAAGATAAAGAATAAATGTAAATAACAATATTTATAGTAAATTTAATTTTCAATAAGATTCGTCATATACAATTTTTCAATCCGATGCATAATAACGGAGATATTTTGAATTTTCGAAAATCCCCCCTCTAAACCCCCTCCCCCTCCCACTGGTCCGATTTCAGCCATTAACGAACTTGATCTGTCTTTTTACATAAAACGGTTAAATATCGAGTTTCGTAACGATCAAACAAAAATTGCGACCGCTAGAGCGTTCGCAACAGACAAATATATATATATATATATATATATATATATATATATATATATATATATATATATATATATATATATATTTATAATTTTGAACGGACCTCATTTTCGTCATCTCCTGGGTAGGATCGATGGACATTTGAAGAAAATTTTCGAAAATCGCGTAATGAGTACGACCTCAATAGCTGATTTCCCTTAAGGGAAATCTGCCAAAATGGCGATATGGTGATCGTGGTAAGTAACTAATTTGAATATGGGCCAAAAATGGTGGTGTGATGGTTGTGGTAGGTGAGTAATTTGAATAAGAAAAAAAATGGCGATTAGGTGGTCATGGTAAGTAACTAATTTCAATAGGGGCCAAAAATGGTGGTATGGTAGGTAATTAATTTGAGTAGGAACAAAAAATACTGAGATGGTGGTCATGGTAAGTAACTAATTTTAATATGGGCCAAAAATGGCGATGTGGTGGTCATGGTAGGTAAGTAACTTGAGTAGGACCAAATAAAGTCCGTCACGCAGGGGCTGCGTAAACAAGCAGATTTCACACGTGAAGTTTTACAATAGAGAAATCTGCCTAATAACAACTGTAGTAGTAAGGTATCTCTTAACCTATTCAAGAGGGACGAATAGTTACGGAAACGGCCGCCAGAGCTCTCGGCGGAAAGTCCCGAACATAGCCGACTCCCGCCAACCACAGGCAGAATACAAATGCAAATATCTCGGTTAATATTCAAGATAGAGTAACGGAGATATTTCGAATGTTCGAAAATCCTCCCCTCTAAACCTCCCTCCCACTGGTCCGATTTCAGCCGTTAACGAACTTGATCTCTCTTTTTACGTAAAACGACTAAATATCGAGTTTGGTACGGATCAAACAAAATGTCCGTCACGCAGGGGCTGCGTAAACTAAGCAGATTTCCCACGTGAAGTTTTACAATAGGGAAATCTGCCTAATAACAACTGTAGTAGTAAGAAAACTCTAAACCTAAAACATTATTTAGGGCGTAATAACCCAGTAGTTTCTAGCCCCAAAAAACAGTTGACCTAACCTCTAAACCTATTCACGATGGACGAATAGTTATAGAAACGGCCGCCAGAGCTCTCGGCGGAAAGTTCGAACTTAGCCTACTGGTGACCACACGCAGAATACAAATGCAAATATCTCGGTTAATATTCAAGATACAGAATAAATGTATAGAACAATATTTATAGTAAATTTAATTTGCAATAGGATTTATTTTATACAATTTTTCGAACGGACGCATAATAACGGAGATATTTTCAATTTTCAAAAAACCCCCCTTTAAACTCCCCCTCCCACTGGTCCGATTTCAGCCACGACAGTTCAGTTCAGTAACGAAAGAGATCTTCCTTTTTACATAAAACGAATAAATTCCGAGTTTGGTAGAGAGGAAGATCAAACAAGAATAGCGACCGCTAGAGCGTTAACAGACAAAAATATATATATATATATATATATATATATATATATATATATATATATATATATATATATACGAATTGCAAGGGGAATATTCGCCATCAAGAAGTACTTTACGACAGGGAAATGAAGGACATCAAACATTATTTTGATAAAATTAGACTATTTTCAACTGGCCTATGATGACAGGCCTACAGGAACCACGCAGTTACAAGGGACGACAAACATTCAACCATGAGAATGCCATTAAAGCAGCCCACGGGGTGAAAATAGTTCACAAAAAGTCCGTCACGCAGGGGCTGCGACAACTAAACAGATTTCCCACGTGAAGTTTTACAATAAAGAAATTTCACGAGAGTCGAGCAGTCAAGGAAACGGCCGAACTAGCTTTTGGCGGGAAAGTCACTCTCGTCCGTTAGCCGCCCAGATTTAATTAATTAAATCTGCAAATATCTCGGTTAATATTCAAGATAGAGAATAAATTTATATAACAATATTTATAGTAAATTTAATTTGCAATAAGATTGACTCAGTTTTTCGATCCGACGTATAGTAACGGAGATATTTCGAATTTTCGAAAATCCTCCCCTCTAAACCCCCCCTCCCACTGATCCGATTTCAGCCGTTAACAAACTTGATCTTTCTTTTTACATAAAACGACTAAATATCGAGTTTGGTAACGATCAAACAAAAATTGCGACTACTAGAGCGATAACAGACAAATATATACATACGTGTGTGTGTGTGTGTGTGTGTGCGTGTATATATATACAGTTTTGAACGGACCTCATTTTCGTCATCTATTAGGTAGGATCGATGGACATTTGAAGAAAAATTTCGAAAATTCCGTCATGAGTACGACCTCAATAGCTGATTTTCCTTTAGGGAAATCTGCTAAAATGAATATTTTATACTATATAACATATTTTTTTTTTATTCCATAAAGTAGGGGGTCCTTTAATCTCGTAAAACAAAGATATATTTCCATCTGTGGTAGACTATATTAGGGGATTATGGCTTATGAATGATCGGCAAGGGATACATACTTGGGGAATGAGTGACTAGCTATAGAAGGGGATTTATTAAGGGGGGTATAGTGGGGGGGGGGTATCTGGTGGTTTAGGGGAGGCAGGGCTAAGCCGCATAACCGGGGGAGTGGGCTTTATCGCGCCAGTCTTCGCCACCAGCTATACCAGCTTATACTCTCGCCATACAGTCTGTTTGCACGCTCCTTCCTTCCTATATCGCTCTCCTTTCCTTTATGCTAGGGCTTAAAGGCCTCACTACTCACTACCAGCATTCGGAATTAGTTGCACCACTCGTTTTTATGGCGGGAAATACAGCATCATGATCGCACAATTTCGACAACATGTAACCCTACAAATAACGATGTTTAGGAGAAAGTGTTACAAGTGGTACTTTAAATTTTTTATAAGTTTTAAGAAGTTTTACAGTACATTTTTTGTAAAAATTCATTTTGCCCGGTTTTACTCCACTAGTAGGGTACATATGTTTTTCTTATGTGAAAATAAAAATGTGAAGACTTTTAATCAAATTAATGTTTTTTGTTAATAAAAAAATGTTGTTTGATGCATTAAAACATTGTAATAAGTAAAGGAACACACAATTCTATAAGAGTTAAGCAAACTTAACAGTCTTTGCAATAATTATTTTACCATTACATTTTTTTGGGTGAAATTGAAATTTTACTTGATAAGTCCCAAGTAAAATTGTCAACTCCTTGTCGGGCCCCAGAGCAGCTTTGATGGGCCCAACCATGACAATGGGTGCTCTGGATCCATCCTTCACAACCCTTGGAGATGGCCCTTTAGCTAATACCCGGTTTTACCCCGCTCGTAAAGGTTAAATAAAACATTGCGACATTCCATCATAACAAACCCGAAAGACAATTCTATTAGGTAGGATTGATGGACATTTGAAGAAAAATTTTGAAAATTCCGTCATGAGTACAACCTCAATAGCTGATTTCCCTTAAGGGAAATCTGCTAAAAATGCCGATATAGTAGTCATGGTAAGTAACTAATTTGAATATGGGTCAAAAATGGCGGCGGTATGGTGGTCGTGGTAAGTAAGTAATTGGAATATGGGTCCAAAATGGCGGAGTGGTTGTGGTTGGTGAGTAATTAGAATATGAGAAAAATGGCGATATGGTGGTTATGGTAGGTGAGTAATTAGAATATGAGAAAAAATGGCGATATGGTGGTTGTGGTAGGTGAGTAATTAGAATATGAGAAAAAATGGCGATATGGTGGTTGTGGTAGGTGAGTAATTTGAATATGAGAAAAAATGTCGATATGGTGGTCGTGTTAAGTAACTAATTTGAATATGGGCCAAAAATGGTGGTATGGTGATTGTGGTGGGTGAATAATTTGAATATGAGAAAAAATGTCGATATGGTGGTCGTGGTAAGTAACTAATTTGAATATGGGCCAAAAATGGCGGTGTGGTGGTTGTGGTAAGTAACTAATTTGGATATGGGCCAAAAATGGCGGTGTGGTGGTTGTGGTAGGTAAATAATTTGAATATGAGAAAAAATGTCGATATCGTGGTTATGGTAAGTAAGAAAGTTCATTATTAACAATGAAAGGAATGCCCTGCAATCATAAAGTAGGTAAGGTTATTGAAGGACTCTAGTGTAGTAAGATATTTATCATTATAAATATCACCCAGCTTCTGAGGGACAACTAAATTTGTTTGTCATGCTTACGATAGATACGAATTGTTTCCCATGCCTTCACTTCTTTTGTAAACAGTTATTTATTCTTATTTCCTAGTTGATTTATTCAAATGAAGTGAGTAGATGTGAGAAGTGGATTAGTTTGGAAATGCTGGAGTTGAGGTAAGAAAGACGAATGTAATATATGCAGGAGTAGGGGATGGTATATGGGAGGATGTTGTAGGTGCGAGTCCGACTTGTATAGTGAACAAAGAAGGCAATATACCTCGGCCAAGGTGGACACAGCTTTCAACTGCCTTTCCTTCATTTGTATTCAGTCCTTCCGCACCGCACCAAAAGGGACCAAAATATATATGTATTTGCTTTCGGATTGCCTAAAGTAATCCACCAATAACACGTCGAGGCGTTTGTCATCCTTTTTATTCCTTACACATATCTACTTCAGCCAAACAGATTATACAGATATATTTCAAATATTATTTCCTTGTATAAAGTTAAGGATATTTTGTAGCCACGAATAATTTTGGTTTTCTGGCTTCAGATTTGATCCGCCAGAGTTCCTCTTGGCTAGTAGCGGCATACATTACAAAAATCATAAAACACCTCAAAGACACACACATTTACAACCAGATTTAACATTAAATAATCAAACACTAGACTATAATAATATCCACTGGAGAGAAAATAAATAAATAAATAACCGTACTTTTACCTACCTCAGTAGATTTTTTAACCTTTTTGGGGGGGTTTTTATAAGGTGGCTTTACTTAACCTATTTTAGTATTATAACAAGAAAATGTGTGAATCGCTTAAATTGCGACACACCTAAATAAATAAATAGTAGCGCCATGAGAACTGTGTGTTTGTACGTATGTCGCATAACACTAATAGCTTGTGAATGTTGAAATACCATATTTAGGACTGCTGTAGTGTTCAGTTCAAATTTAGAGCGAAAGAGAATAAAATGCAGAAAAGTTCAATGTACCTTTTAGAGAAGAAAGATTTTTATAGAACTTTACCTTTAAAAAATCTGTTAGTTTTGTTCTAAAACATTTATGACACTGATCTATAAAGATCTTATATTAATATCACATGAAATAATTTTACATAAAATGCATGACAACATTTTGTATATTTAATACAATTGTTTAAAGAATTCATGCGGTGTCCAAGGCGGATTTCTTTTGTAAATCGAGTTAGACTGTACAAACTTACTTTAGATCTATGTCTAGTAGAAATCGATCATTAATTGTGAAAACTTTTGGTTTTCTTCTACTAAAAATCATATCGCATAATATCCGAATTAATGCATAACTTTCAGAACAATAACCGAAGTCAATAAATTCGATGATTGGCATGTAATATATTTCATAGTTCCGCATAATAATGTAGATATTTATCTTTACATATTGTAGCCTTTCTCTAAAACAATGAAATTATGAGCCGAGGACTGTTTCAACATGAAACTTTTAATGATGAAGTTAGGTAACGTATAAAAAGAAAGTCTTTCCAGAAAAGGTGAACTCTTTAACGCAATCACCGAATGTTTTAAATCCTTAAAAACTTTTTTTTAGTTAAAAATAAATTTAATGTATGAATGAAGTAATAGAAGCTATATGACAACAATATTTAAGTATAAAATAAAGCTCTAATATATTTTTAAATCTTATGCCAACAAACAAAAATTGTAAATAGGTCAAGCAGTAATTTATGATCATGTTTTTTTAAGGTAGAGACAGGTTTCTCATCATTTAAAAAAGAACGCCAACCCTTAATAGACTTAGGACTAATAATAAGGCATGACAAATTAAAAATATATGTTATCTGATATGGGACTCCATAATATAACTATAAGACTTTATAGACAGTTAAGAGAATTAATTTACTATATGTAATTATTAATTTAATAGATTTTAGAAAGTACATTCTTTGATTTAGAGATAACGTTTTTCAAAGATTGTATTTTATAAATTCGCTATTTAATTATATATAAAGAAATGAATTGACTTAGTACTAGACATTGTACGAGTAGTAAACCAAAAATATTTCGAGATCCAATTGTATTTTTTAACGTTTAATAGAAATAAATGCATCCCAGTTTAAAGTTTTACTAGAAAAATAAATAACACTTTTAGAATACAATGTGAGTGTGCGTATATATATATATATATATATATATATATATATATATATATATATATATATATAAAATTGTAACCTCTGTCTGTACATTGATTTTTTTGTCAAAATTTCACGATACTTTTTCGTTTCACATGTCATAGACATCATAACTGCATTTTGTTTCTTTCGTGTATGTTTGTTTGTTTGTAACCTTTTCACGCATAAACGGCTGAACCGAATTTTATGAAACTTGGTATGTATATTACAACTAACCCAACTTTTAGGCTATATTAATTTTCTCTGAGACGAACAGGAGTGGGGGTTATAAGGGAAGCCTGACATTAAAAACAGCGATATTTCGTTTCCTATTGGTTTTTCGGCAAATCCACATAACAAAAGTTGTTTATTTCAACTGGGACGGGTAAATATCTAATTATTGTGCAAAGTAAAGCCTTGCCAAGAACATAAAATCACCATTCAGCCTCAAATGAATTCCCGAGCGAAGTCGGGTATCTGAGCTAGTATATATATATATATATATATATATATATATATATATATATATATATATATATAAATTCAAACGGACCTCGTTTTCGCCATTTCTACCTCTAACTACCGAGGCACACAGGTATTCGCATTTCCCAACTGTTTCCTGTTCAGAATGTATTGATGTCCTTTGATCCTTAGTTAGTGTATTTATTATTTTATTATCCTTTGTAGTTTTTTAGGTCCAAATTGTGCAGAAGCAATGTAAATAAGTATAAGTAGTTGCATTCTATTTTATTATAATCTAAATATTACGTAGGAATTATTTATCCTTTCGCCTTCATGCCAAATTAATTTAATTATTGCATATTTGCAACTGTTCAAAATATTTGTGAGCATACTTTGTTTTATCAATTATTAATATCACTAGATATTAGTATCCCAGTGAATCTGATAGCATTATAAATTCTTTATGTGGACATTTTGAATTAGGTCTAACATTATTGTCTAATGGCAAAGTTGTTGAGATCGGAGATGGATGTAGCCGTTTCAGGAGAGAATTATGACTTCCGTCCACTAATTAATTATTTCGGAATGTAATGGCCGAAGGTTGTCTTCTAATGAGAGTCCTGAAAGATTTCACTTAAAACCACCACCATTAATCTTCTACTACATCTCCAATCCCAGACCAAGTTTCTTCACAATAGTTTCTACATTTACACCTGCAATATATCAAAACTTTAAATAATTGACGCCCATTACATGTTATAAAAAAATGTTTTCATATTTTTAGTGGCCATCCCAATCCGCAAAATAAATGGTTTTGAAAATATTTGTTATGGTTCAAAGTTATTAATAGTTATATAATATTTTTTTTCGATATTGTTATGAGTACCAATGTTGTTGGGTTACTTAATATTTGTGGTTTATCCCCTAAAATAATGAGTAATAAATGAATAGTCTAATAAAGAGCTGAATCTTCCAACCTTCAAGTTTTTAGTGTATGAGGTAAAAAAAATAATAATAATAATAATAACTGCTTCGAAATTAAAATGAAGCACTCTATTGTATACTAATAATAAAATAAATAATAAACATAAAAACACTTTCTGTAATAAATGATAAAAAATCAAAATAAAAATTTTGATAATTATGTTCGTTAGTAATGAAAACATGTGCACACACAACAGGTCGGATACACACTTAAAGGGGTAGTCTATTGTCTGGTTACCATCAGTGTAGCCCGGTAGATTAATGCTGATTAATAATCCTTTTATTATTTTTTTTTATTTTCTGGCAACACTGACTCCCTGTACCGGGTGGACAACCTTTAAGGAAGGTTGCACCTGTGACACTAAAAAGCTGCTACAAGTTGATATATGTACATTCAATATTGCAAATCTGTATATGTCTCTTAGAACTACTTAGATTAGAATGCGGCTCTCTGATAATTAAAAAAGTCCGTCACGCAGGGGCTGCGTAAACTAAGCAGATTTCCCACATGAAGTTTTACAATAGAGAAATTTCACGAGAGCCGAGCCAGTCAAAGAAACGGCCGAACTAGCTTTTGGCGGGAAAGTAACTCTCGTCCGTTAGGCTCCGAGATTAAATTAAAAACAATTCAATCTCAAAAAACAACAAGAACACAAAAGATGGACTTACCGCTAATGATAGCAGCGCTCTGTACACTTATTACACCAACACTAAATATTACCACAGAATATCCATTATTTGTAAGACTTAATACTGCTGTGAATATTAAGTAAACAAATAAAGGGCAAGTCAAATGGTAAGAACCTTCCTGATAGCAAACAGCCTGAGTTCTAAACGATCAGGTTAGCCAGCTTTTACCGGAAATAAAAGCAATTACGGAAATATATTTGAATATAAGTTATAAATTTTATTCATATAACTATTTTTGTATCTAGTACTGTAATTAATAATAGAACGTAACCTACAACGTAATACGGCTGGATTGTAAACAAACAGGTTAGCCAACCTTGTAGTGCAGTATCGATAGATAGACCGGAAAAACAAACAATTAAAGAAATATATCTGAATATAAAATATTAATTTTATTGGAAACTATTTATTATAGTTAGTGGAGTAATTTGAAATGAATCAAAATAATTTCTATCTCAATCACTCAGATTTTTGTAGTCCAAGAAAAAAAGGGGGGGCTTCAACAGAACGTATTTGTTTGTACCTCATAAAATAAAGCTTTGTTGAAAACAATATTTTGTATTTAAACTAATAATGAGGTGGTTCATTAGATATCAGCTTATTATTAATATGTCCCTAGAAATAATTCTTAATTTTAGTTTATTATTTTATGTAATGGCCTTCAAACCTAGGGTAATTTTAGAGATTAACGTATGTATATTATAAATATATGGATTTACTTTTATAGGGATAATTTAATGTTTGTAATTATACAGTTCAAATATTTCTATATTTTTATGAGTTATTTATTTTTTACCATAATTTAATTTTAATAAATACGACATATTTTATGTATCTGGTTTGAAGGTTAAGCCTTTATTTAATAATCTAGTATATTTATTATAAGGAATATTTTAATTTTAAGCTTATTTAGCTTTATCTGTATATTATATGCAGAAGGCATTATTTGTATAATTATTATATGTAATCTAGTAGGAGTAGGGATTTACTGAAAGCGGAACTCATTACAAAAAATACAAATATCTCGGTTAATACTCATTATACGGAAAATATGTATAGAACAATATTTATAGTAAATGTAATTTGCAATAAGGTTGATATAATACAATTTTTCGGCCCGACGTATAGTAACGGAGATATTTCGATTTTTCGAAAATCCTCCCCTCTAAACCCCCCCTCTCACTGGTCCGATTTCAGCCGTTAACGAACTTGATCTTTCTTTTTACATAAAACGACTAAATTTTGATTTTCGTAACGATCAAACAAAAATTGCGACCGCTAGAGCGGTAACAGACAAATATATATATATATATATATATATATATATATATATATATATATATATATATATATATATAGATATATATATACAGTTTTGAACGGACCTCATTTTCGTCATCTACTAAGTAGGATCGATGGACATTTGAAGAAAAATGTCGAAAATTTCGTCATGAGTACAACCTCAATAGCTGATTTCCCTGAAGGGAAATCTGCTAAAAAGTCAGTCATGCAGGGGCTGCGTAAACTAAGCAGATTTCCCATGTGAAGTTTTACAATAGAGAAATCTGCATACTGGTAACACAACACCACTGTGAGTAAATACAAACGGTAATGAGAAATCTTTCACATAATTCTAATAAACTCCCAACGGAAACGGCTTCTGAATTGTAAACACATAGGTCTGCCAACCACTCATACCTGAACAGATAGATAGACATATCCTGCACCGGAAAGAAAAACAAATACTGATAAAAAGCTGAATATAAAACAATAACTTTATTGTAAACTACTCGTATTTACTATATTTAGTACTGCAATTTAAAATGAATCAGAATAATTTATATTTTAATAACTCAACTTTTAGTAGTCCAAGAACTAAAGAAGTGGGGGGGGGGCGAATGAACAGAACGTATTTGCATAAATCTCACAAAGTAAAAGCTGAAACGACAAGAAAGGTTCGAAGAAGCTTACACCAGAGCCGAAAAGTTACGGAAACTTCCGAACTAACCCGAACAATACCCGTTCACATGTCCCACACACTTAATAAAAATGCAAATATCTCGGTTAATATTCAAGATACCGAATAAATGTGTAAAACAATATTTATACTAAATTTAATTTGGAATAAGATTGATTTTATACACGTTTTCAATCCGATGCATAATAACGGAGATATTTCGAATTTTCGACCACTAGAGTGTTAACAGAGAAATATATACATATATATATATATATATATATATATATATATATATATATATATATATAATTTTGAACCGACCTCATTTTCATCATCTCCTGGGTAGGATCGATGGACATTCGAAGAAATGTTTTGAAAATCGCGTCATGAGTACGACCTCAATTGCTGATTTCCCTTAGGGGAAATCTGCTAAAAATGAATTAATATAAAAATTCAAAACTGCATTAATTTTTATATTTTATGTTTATTGTTATTAAAAACGTTTAATTACCATCACTATTGGGGCGCAAGCCTTGCTTACAACGAGCCAAATATTAAAAAAAGTGGTAAAGCTCCTTGACATCCCAAATATATCGCTATTACTTAGATACATGAATGCAACCACTTTCATAATAAGTGTAGGAAAGTCCTTGACTTATATATTGGTCTAATTGGCTCAATATCGGCTCATAAATCTCAACCGACTATTGAAAAACAGTGTTCCCTCCATTGCTATTCACATTAATCTACTCTCAGAACTTCGAATTTAATTATTACTTTCCTAAATTGATATTATCTCAAGCCGAATAGGAAATTTAGAGTTGATAATAACAAAAGAATTAGTTGAATAAATGAACATGCTATTGAAGAACGAGATTCTAAAAACCGTAGATTTTTTTTCCACAAAATTCCACATCTATTTGGCAAACACTTTTCTTACAAAAAAGATAAGTTGACATCAGTTCAACGTTGATGAAGTCAGCATTAAATAAATATTGGCAAACATTATTACAGTATTTAGATCATTCAAAACATTAGTTCCATTATAAATCAAAGTATGCTCAAATAAATGTAGAAAAACGTTTTGTTAATCAACGCCAAAAGCTCTGGGGAAATAGGGGTTAAATTAAAATCTTTCAATTCGAAAAAATACCAAACTCTCAGAAAGGTTCATGGAGAGTATGTAACTGAAGCTTCTGCAATAGTGAATAAAATTGATTTAACATTCCAGTGCAAAATATATTAATCAAAAGCAATAAACATTTTAAAAAATCAGAATAAAACTAATTTTTATGGAATACTAGCTAAGGTATCCGGCTTCGCCCGAGGAATAAAATCATCATCATCATTTATATCTCGTTATACGACAAAAGTGCATATAACAAATGATACTTTAAATAACAAAACAAACAACTTTTGTTATATGTACGTTTGCCGAAAAACGAATAGGTTACGAAATATCGCGATTTTATATTTCAGACCTCCCTTATAACCCCCACTCCGGTTCGTACCTCGAAATTTTAATATAGGTTATAATCAGGGAGGTGTTAATAACGAATCTCATACGAAGTTACATTTAGTTCTGTTGGGTCTTTTGTGCCATATAAAATTGTTGACTCCCACTATAATCTTTAGCGTAGAACTCATTTATACTTCGGTATACGAATAAAGTGTATATAAAAAACGTTACTGCAAATATCAAAATAAACAACTTTTGTTATGTGGATATTTGCCGAAAATCCAATAGGAAACGAAATATCGCTGTTTTTAAATTCAGGCCTCTCTTATAATCCCAACTCCTGTTCGTCTCAGAGAATACTAATATAGCCTAAAACCTAAGTTGGGGTAGTAGTAATATACATACAGAGTTTCATAAAATTCGGTTCAGGCGATAGCGATTCTATAAAGGATATACAGACAAACATTCATTTTTATATATATAAATAAAAATCTTTAATGCAATACTCCGTTAAAGTGAACCAGCTAGCTGGAGGGAAGTTGTTAGCTTGATGCATTTCCTACTATATTTTAATGTTATTCCAAATACCAGAAAGGTATTTATATATATATATATATATATATATATATATATATATATATATATATATATACACACATACATACAATTTTGAACCGACCTCATTTTCGTCATCTCCTAGGTAGGATCGATGGACGTTTGAAGAAACGTTTTGCAAATCGCTTCATGAATACAACCCTTATCGTGAATAGCTGAAAACCTGTCAAAGCAAATAAAGTTCTAACAGCGATCGTCGAATATATTCATAAATTTTCCAATTTTGATTAATGAAGTGGAAGGTCATGTCCCAAATGCTTTATACTCCACTAAGTACAGAAATTTCATATTCTTTTTCTTTTCAATACTTAACCAACGGCTTGTATTTTTTATTATCTTCGTATTAATACTAAAATCATATTAATAAAATGTAATATGTACTTTAATAAAATGAGCAGATTAAATTTTCTAGTATCTAAAATATTCACAATCATATGCTCCCACTTTCTCTATCATACATACAAACACGCGCACACACACACATACACACACACACACACACACACACACACACACACACACACACACACACACACACACACACACACACATATATATAGTAAAAATGTTTAGCCGGAGTTAAAAATATTTAATTTAAGAAGGATTAAAAAGGATTTTAAAATGTAATACTCCTGAACTTGTGAGTATATGTTAATGGCACGTAAATGTTGGAGTGTTATGGGAATGTGTGGGCTACCTTCAGTAAGTCGTGTAAGTCATGAGGATCTTTAGATGGTCACGTCTTTTGCAGTCTGTTAGTATGTGTTTTATTGTAAGCGGAGCATTACACACATTGCAGTTAGGCATTCTTTTCTTTTCAAATAGGAAACCATGGGTTAGAAGAGAATGACCTATACGTAGTCTCGAAGGACTACTTCGTCCCTCCGTATAAATGCTTCATATTTATTAGAATAAAAATAGAATAACTGTATTTAAAAATCATTAATTCCCTAAAATTCTTGAATTAGAAGTCTATTGGTGATTAGGAAGATATGTTTATACATATTTAGGGGTCACTAGTCAGATCTGTTATGGACTACTCGTCAACAATATTATCTCAACTAGCTTTCTCGCTTTAAAATGATAGTTAGCATTGATAATAGCACAAGATTGGGTTTATTCAAAATTGATCTAATTTAGTCAGGAATCAAAAGTAATCCTATATTAACCAACCAAACAACAAACATCATTGACGTAATACGCATAAGTATTAAACAAGAATTTATGTTCGTCTTAATAATTTCATTTTTAAACAGTAAAGTATATGTAATAATCAAAAACAGTTTTACTACATTCAGCCGCAATACTAAAGTGAGGATTGGGTGCCATTTTCTAGCTAGTTGCGATTAAAGATATATAGAGATGAATCTACCTAAAGATAAATCACAAGTTAAATGAAAATAATAGAAAAGTTAGGACGTTTTATTGGATTAGTAGTTTTAAACAATTTCATTACGCTGAATGAGATATCTTGTCGTTTCATTGAATCCGTGGCAACAATTTTAATTTAAAAAGTTTCCACTGCGACTCATTTTTCCCTTACAATTAATTATCTTTATCTTATAACTCTTTAATTCCTTCACATTTCATCTTTTTTCCCCATCATTAGTAGAAATATTCCCTCTTATTTCCTGGCTTCCAGCACAATCGTCGACTGCTTCAATGTCATTTCCAATAATAGTTAAACTACCTTCTTCCGCCATACATATTTAGTTTACCTTAAAATTTTCCTGAGATCGATTAACAATGATGATGGTGGAAATAATTCTGAAATATGGTTGAAAACCAGGAATAAATCTGCTTAATTACAAGCCAATAAGATATTTAGTTGAGGTTACCCCATGAACGGGATAGCTCCAAAAGTTACTTCTGGAATTAGCTTCCACGTTTCCGTTATCACATGTTCCAAGTGAAAATATTGGTACCTCAGGTTTAATTCGCCTGTCTATGCTTGATCATATATCATTAGTATTCATTCAACATGTAATTCAATTAAGAGTAATTGACGGTATGAGGTCAGCAATAAGAACCACTTCTATGGTTTACTGATACTGTCCAAGAAGTGCATCAGGGCGAGAAATCCCTTCGTGGCTAAACGGTATTTCCAACGGGGAATATAAATAGGGGAGAGTAGGGTAAAACGCTGGGATAACGGTGGAACTACGATCCACCTTTGAAGAAGAAGCAGCTGTTCTTTACGTCAAATACTTAGACTTGCTAGTTTTGTATCAGTGACAATAATTCAATTTCCGTAGAACCTGCTTATGATTTTGGTAGAAAAGGTTGTTGATTGTACTGCACTCCTATTCCAATTAGAATACAGGCATATAGTTCCCTTAGTACAAGTTTTAATTACCTTTATTTGAGCACTCAGTAATTGTCTTTAGGGTTTGTTATGATCGAATGTCGCAATGTTTTATTTAACCTTTACGAACGGGGTAAAACCGGGTATTAGCTAAAGGGCCATCTCCAAGGGTGGTGAAGGATGGATCCAGAGCACCCATTGTCATGGTTGGGCCCATCAAAGCTGCTCTGGGGCCCAAGAAGGAGTTGACAATTTTACTTGGGACTTCAAGTTAATCAATCAAGTAAAATTTCAATTTTACCCAAAAAAATGTAATGGTAAAATAATTATTGCAAAGACTGTTAAGTTTGTTTAACTCTTATAGAATCGTGTGTTCCTTTACTTATTACAATGTTTTAATGCATCAAACAACATTTTTTTATTAACAAAAAACATTAATTTGATTAAAAGTCTTCACATTTTTATTTTCACATAAGAAAAACATATGTACCCTACTAGTGGAGTAAAACCGGGCAAAATGACTTTTTACAACAACTGTACTGTAAAACTTCTTAAAAAATTTTAAAGTAACACTTGTAACACTTTCTCCTAAACATCGTTATTTGTAGGGTTTCCTTTGTCGAAATTGTGCGATCATGATGCTGTATTTCCCGCCATAAAAACGAGTGGTGCAACTAATTCCGAATGCTGGTAGTGAGTAGTGAGGCCTTTAAGCCCTAGCATAAAGGAAAGGAGAGCGATATAGGAAGGAAGGAGCGTGCAAACAGACTGTATGGCGAGAGTATAAGCTGGTATAGCTGGTGGCGAAGACTGGCGCGATAAAGCCCACTTCCCCGGTTATGCGGCTTAGCCCTGCCTCCCCTAAACCACCAGATACCCCCCCCCCCACCACTATACCCCCCTTAATAAATCCCCTTCTATAGCTAGTCACTCATTCCCCAAGTATGTATCCCTTGCCGATCATTCATAAGCCATAATCCCCTAAAATAGTCTACCACAAATGGAAATATATCTTTGTTTTACGAGATTAAAGGTCCCCCTACTTTATGGAAAAAGAAAAAAAAATATGTTATATAGTATAAAATATTCATTTTATCAGATTTCCCTAAAGGGAAATCAGCTATTGAGGTCGTACTCATGACGGAATTTTCGAAATTTTTCTTCAAATGTCCATCGATCCTACCTAATAGATGACGAAAATGAGGTCCGTTCAAAACTGTATATATATATACACACACACACACACACACACACACACACACACACACACACACACGTATGTATATATTTGTCTGTTACCGCTCTAGTGGTCGCAATTTTTGTTTGATCGTTACCAAACTCGATATTTAGTCGTTTTATGTAAAAAGAAAGATCAAGTTCGTTAACGGCTGAAATCGGATCAGTGGGAGGGGGGGTTTAGAGGGGAGGATTTTCGAAAAGTCGAAATATCTCCGTTACTATACGTCGGATCGAAAAATTGTACTGAATCAATCTTATTGCAAATTAAATTTACTGTAAATATTGTTATATACATTTATTCTCTATCTTGAATATTAACCGAGATATTTGCAGATTTAATTAATTAAATCTGGGCGGCTAACGGACGAGAGTGACTTTCCCGCCAAAAGCTAGTCCGGCCGTTTCCTTGACTGCTCGGCTCTCGTAAAATTGTAAAACTTCACGTGGGAAATCTGCTTAGTTGTCGCAGCCCCTGCGTGACGGACTTTTTGTGAACTATTTTCACCCCGTGGGCTGCTTTAATGGCATTCTCATGGTTGAATGTTTGTCGTCCCTTGTAACTGCGTGGTTCCTGTAGCGCCTGTCATCATAGGCCAGTTGAAAATAGTCTAATTTTATCAAAATAATGTTTGATGTCCTTCATTTCCCTGCCGTGAAGTACTTCTTGATGGCAAATGTTCTACTTGCAATTCATCACGGGAAAAAAAGAGACTTAACTCTTGCTGTTCTGAACATTTTTCATTCTGCTATTTGCCTTGCAAGTATCTGGATGGGGATCCATAATATTTTTTAGTCAGTCTTAATACATTTTATCTTGGGATCGCACTATATATATTTCTGTTGCCCTCGCAGGACTCCAACCCACGGCTGTATGTTTAATAAGAGCATTGAGGATTACAAAAGCATTAACTCAGTGAATAGCTACTTACATAAGTAGTTATATTATATATTTCTGGTATTCCCTGTCTCATTAGATAAATGAAATATTTAATATTGGCCTGTTGAATATTCATTCCACATTCAACTTAATGAAATATGAGGATAAATTACTCCAGACTGAAAGTTATGAATTATGGAATGTATTGAATAAATGAAATTTCAAGTTTATAAATAATACTAGTTTTTAATTGCGTTTATCAGGGGCCAATAACACATTTTTGGTAAGCAAGTACTAGAAATGAAAGTAATAAAAAAATCCAGTTTAGAAAAGAAAACAGAAGTAAAGATTAGGCAGAATTTCTGGTAACATAGAATAACTGGTATATATCATATTTAATAAATATTCAGTTCAAAGTCCCTTATAGAGAATTCCCTCTTCAGTATTCTTAGTAGCCTGATATTTTAGTGAGGATTTCTCGAAGTTTTGTTGTTTAAGGACCTTAAAAAAATGGTTTTCTTGGTTATTCTACTCTTTTATTTTCTTGTATGAAGAAAAGGAAGTATTATAATTGCTAAACATTTAGGTGTTCATATTTTCGTTTCGCCAAAACGACAAGGCTTAGAATGTATTACTGTTTGTACCATCTAGTCGTGAACCACTCCTTATGATCATAATCGTCTAAAACAGGGGTGGGGGTCTAAGGAGTGGGTGGATGGTTAGGTGGAAAAAATAAATAAAAATGTCTGCGTGCCTATTAAAGAAACAAAAAAAATTTGATTAGAACCATTTTTGTTTAATATAAAAAGAAATATAAATTATGTTCTATGAAATTTTTCTCATTCTTTGGAACGGGATATAAATCATTTTATACAAAAATCATGTTAAACGAAGTGTTAATTAAATAAACAAGGCTACATTTTATGTCTTGTCGTTTCGCGAAAATGGCCGAAATAGGTTCTTGTAACGCCAAAACGGGTAATTTAGTTGAAATTTGAAATCCTAAAAGTTGCAATTGCAATACTTCCTTTTTCTTAGTACAAGGAAGTAAAAAAAAGGAGAATATCCAAGAAAACACGAGAAAAACATTTTTTTAAGTGATAGCCAGTACATGGAAGTCGTGTGGTACCCAGACATGTTTTTTTTACTTATAACTTTATGACATAATACTACAAAATAAAATAATATCAATAGAAAATTATTGCTTTCAAATTCTGAACTATATCAATAAAGAAAAAAATTAAAAATATAGTTCGATGTCAACGTCATAGATAATTATGCCTTTTTCACGCTCATTAATTTACGTCATTATCCATCAGTTGAAAACTGCTGTTGAATCGATATATAGGTTAGGAATATTAAAGTGTGCCGAGGGGAATGTTGACCCATTATCTGTTGAATAGGGACTAGATTATACTTAAGTAAATGGGATCACCTACAGCAGGGTGATAAGCACGTAAAGCCCTTCGCCAATAACAATATTGATTCCCTTTGTGTAACATTAGGTGAATACCAAATCTTTCATATCGCAGTAATGAAGATGATCATTATATTATTAGTCATTTTAAATTTTTAACATTAAATTTGAAATAAACTTGTAATAAATAGCTCATTAGACCTATGTAAAAATAATAGAACACTTGAGAAACTAAGATCTCAAGGAAAAATCTATAATAACAGTAGATGAATATTTAGAAATAAAAGTAGAAAAATGCACATGGCAACGTTTATACAAAATTGTGGAGTTTGATAACAGAGCTAGTATACATTTGAAGTAAAAACTAAATACAGTTTCGTAAACTTGTTATGTACATTTTTATGAAGAAAATACACATAAAATAGACATTCATCACTACAATGATGACACAATCATTTTTCCCAAAAGTAGAGAATTTATTTATATTACTGGTAAGTAATATTCAAGTCAGTAGTATTAAGTCAACTTAATACTATCAAAATCTATGCGTAAATGATTTTTATATCAGACCCCAATTATCAAATTGGGAAAAATGAATGATGAAATAAAAAAAAAAAAAAATCCGTCATGTATGAGCTGTGTAATTAGTGGTCTTTATTAAGTACCTAAAATTTAAAGATTATATTTCCTTACGGGAAATCAGCTATTCAGGTCATACTCATGACGCGAGTTTCGAACGGTACATATTGAATGGAGAAATATTTGAGCGATTTGGGGGATTCTTTATTCCAGAAAATCAAACTGCAGATGGCTTATCAAAACGTATTTTAGAACAATTGGACATAATCCTTCAAGGAAAAGGACAGAAACTGATAACTCAGACATTTGATGGTGCAAATGTCATGAAAGGCAAAAATGCAGGGGTTCAAGCAAAAATAAAAGCAGTTTATAGTAATGCACATTTCATTCACTGTTATACACATCAAATTAATTCAATAATGAGAAATGCAGCAAGTATTGCTCGAAACACAAGAATATTTTTCTCAAACATTCTGGCTATTCCAACATTGTTCTCAAGATCACCGCAATGTGTGTCCATTCTCAAGAAGCATATGGAAGTCAGCATTCCACGTCCGTCTTCTACAAGGTGGAACTTCAACATACGCACCATAAACAGAGTTCATGAAAATTTGCAACCTTTAAAAAACTGCCTTACTGAAATTCAGTCAGCATCAAATAAAGATCAAACCATTGCAGAAGCAACAGGAATTTTAAAATTTTTGAATGTTGATAATTTCAATTTTTTGTTAGAGCTTTTTCATCAGATTATGCCTCATGTTAAAATAATTTACAACCAAATGCAATCTCGAGAAATTAGTGTATTTAAAGTTAATGAATACATAACAAATTTCAGAACTGCTATTGTAGAATTGAGAAACTCAAAGTACTGTGAGAATCCTTCAAAGATACTCATGGCAGAAGCTAAGGAAGTGTGTGACGGTATATGTGTTGATATAATGGACAGATATTCTTCCACTAAACACTTAGTAGCTGCTAAATTGTTCAACAAGAATTGCTTCACTAGTTTTAAGAATGAACATCCCACAATAGAGATAGTACTGACCACTGAAACATATCCCATGATCGGCAAAGAAAAGCTTGAAACTGAACTAAAAGTATTCTTTTGTAGGTCTGATATTCATGAATATTGCAATTAATTGAGCTGCTGAAATTTATCTTGGAAAATAATCTGGATGATGTTTTTAGTAAAATTACGAAACTGATAAAAACCCTCTTGAAAATTCCTATGACTACATCAGAGGCAGAACGCTGCTTTTCAACATTGAAAACAATAAAAACCTTTCTAAGGAGCACTATGAATTCGGAAAGAATAAATGCGCTTGCAGTGCATTCAATGGAGAAAAATTTCCACAGTTGTCATCCAGAGATCAAAGAGAAAGTTATTGATCTTTTCGCGCAAATTAAAACAAGAAGAATGGATTTCATTTTCAATTGAATATATATGCTTGAATTTTAGCAATTTAGGTTAAAGTAAGAAAAAAATATTTGATTTGGTTCTTTTAGGATTTTATCAAGTATCTGAATAAATTTTCTTTTTGTACAAGTTTGTTTCCTTTTACACAATTGTAAAACAAAGGCAAAACATTTTCTGGAGCAGCACCCCCACTAATTTTAGCCACGAGCCGCCACTGATGTCACTATCATTTTATTGTCATTTACAACGTCCTGCCGTACTAAGAACATTTCAACAACACCTACGATAATAGTGTATATTTAACCAAAAGGGGAATTCGCTGAAAATAATGAATTTTAAATATTTTAAAAATGTTCCTTAGAAAAGAAAGACACAAATCCTAATAAATTGATCTAAAAGAAAAAAAAGGGACAGTCTCAGACAGGCAATAAGCAAAGCGTACGCTTCTCCATGAGCAGGAAGGAAAACACATGTAGGTAGGCCGATTGAATTAGAGTCTTTTTCCTTTACAATAAATTTATTTTTCTGAGTATGTTCAAGATTCATATCTGCACAATGGCTACTGGGCATGCTGCAAAAGAGGGTGGGCCAGTCGTATATATACATATACCTAAGTGTAGTTAGCAAAACTCATGTTCTATTTAAGAGCTTTGGGACAATACATTAAGAACGACATGTGTGCATTCATCTATAGATTCGAAAGATAAGAGGATTATATCCCATGGGGCATATTAGGTCAGGTTCGTCTGTCCATAGAAGAAAGTGGAACAGATCTGGTGAAATACCCATCAAACGAATACTGAAGTAACAGTTCACAAAATATAGTGCTCAAAAATATAATGAACAAATTACCAAAGAAATTGAAATTTCACCGATAGCAAGAATAGAATGCATAAGCTCTCAAAGGGAATAAAGGAAGAAGAGGGAAGGAAATGGAAGGGAAGGAGTAGCGGACGCTACGATCCAATCTTGCTGAAGGGTATTCTCCAGCAGGACAAGATATGTACACAGAGAGAAATACCTCTCAATGGCTGCTACAACAAGGCACATTGCTTCGTTCCTAAAGAAATGTCATCTTCCACTTACCCATTGTACTGTTTCTCAGATAGCATAGAATCATTAGTTTTTATTACAAAGCAATATTTGTATAAGGGCTTAATAGGCACCAAGAAATCTCGATGAAATTAGTACAGTACTGTTCGTTTATATCAAAACAAAATCTAGTGTGGGAACTTAATAAAATTCCTAGAACACCTACTAAATTATATATAAAAAGTGTGCTGCATTCCATTTGAATCTGATAAACGATTTTCTAGCATAAAAACATGTATAGAACATAACTTTTACGGTGTTCAAAAAAGATTATGTGCAAGTTATCAACATCTTTGAAAGATATATAGATATCTTTAACGTTCTTGTAAAAAGGAAAGGAAGTGATCGCGGAAAATCCGTTTTCAGAGTTTATTGGAATCATCCGTTCAATCCATTTTGACTAGCTTCTACATGATGTTTCTACGTATCTATTTTATCTATTTATCTGTGTGGTGTCACGCAATTTGGATCGATTTGCACCCTTCATCAAATAACCAAATGGTAAAAATACTCCAAATTGTTGAATGTAGTATACCTTTATATTTATAATTGCTGCTGTTGGGCGATATCACTAATGGAAAAGGAAATGTAAGAAGTAATAAGAACTTGAAAAATAGAAACTATTAAAACAAAGGAATATTTGAAAGGGAAAAGAAAAGTTAACAAAAAAGAAACAAAAACAAAGGAAGAACACGAATAATTAACAAAAGAGAAAAAACGAAACAAAATTGTATTATTAAGTTAAAATACAAAAAAATATTTCATAATAGTATTGTACGAATCTGGTATAACTCGAAAACGGCGAGCATTAGAAGATTTGAACTTCAATTTTAAAACTTTTGCAACATGTAGTTGTGCGCATTCCATTTTCTTCAAAATCGATTGCGGGGGAAAATAAAATAACAAATTAAAATATTTCCACAGCTACTAAAGATATAGAAGATTTGTCTAGAAAATACATTTGGTGTTATGAAAGGTTTAATAAATTATGTTTTATTAATATTATCAAAATTAATCATTTTGATCCCATGCATTGGAACGAAATTATCGTGATTGAATGAAATTACTTTTAATGAAGTTTAGCTAGTTATTCTTTATATTTAAATTTATAGGAGTACAAGGAAGTCACGTATTGTCCTTATCAGATCTTTCTTAGTGTATGGTTTGAGAATAATAAATATAAAACTATCTAACTCTCGGCAATTATACTTTATATTTCTTATGAGTCCTGTACATTTTTTAATCCAGTTCCTGATTTGATGACCCAATAGGGGCTCGGGTTAGCCATGTGAGTTAAATCACATGGTAAACTTAGAGTGGCGAGTTCGATTCCCACCCTGGCTAGAGAAAAGGGAGGTAACTTGTGGACAACCCGTCCCAATTGGCAATAGTAGCATAAAGTGGACGTTAATGAATAAATAAATTATGACCCAATATATTTGAAACATATGGCTTTGAAATAAATTTGACCCTTCCGTTTTTTATTTAATGTAAACTAAAAAAAAAAGTAAATATTTATTTGATACTTGTATGTCACGTATTCTATAATTGTACCCGCATATACAAATAATTCGTATTTTGTAGAGTAAATTTCTTGTTTCAGCAAGAGAGCGATTACTTTATTTATTGGTCTTATTCACGACATTTAACATTTGAATGTTTGATATTGGTTTGCTTTATTTTGGACTGTATATTCAAGTATCAAAGGTTATTTGCTATGGCCAATAATGCTTTGTATAGTCATAACAACGAACCATCCACTAGTCATTTAATTGCATAAATGAGACTCGGGCTCCCAGGACAACTGCGGTTGATGAAACGACATGATTCCAACAAAGGGCTAACGAACTTATTGTTACTCCTAAATAAAATCAATTCTGACACTTCACCACCTAATCCAAATATGGAGTCCAAATATGACTTTTACATTCAAAGCAAGTAAAAGAGCTCACCTTAACAATTAGAGATACGTATTTCAGTTATGACTCATTCATTTTAATATATAAAGCAAATTTATTTCACATTTCAACACTTATTATTGATGAAGAAACGAATCTTATACAAATCTTAGCCAGGAAGTAATGTCTCGTTCAATTAAAACGATATTAAGTAATTAAAACATACCCCTTCCATTGTCAGACTTGATATTATTACCAATTACACTGGGGTATTATACAACCAAAAGTTGATGAATCTACTTTTCATAAAAGATGATATTTCCAGGGATTAATTATTTTCTTAAATCACTAAGTTTGTTAACCAAACTAAATTTTCCTTTGAAAAGAATGGATTCCAAATCACAAAGGTTGATACTGACATCAAAACAGCTTTTATCTACAGACCTCCACGGCTTCTTGAAATCTATCTCGTATCACCAAAAAGAAGTTAGCTACCCCATATTGCTCGTTGAAGGTACGATGAGAAGTGGAATTATTTAGCAAGGATTCATCTTTTCACTTCAACAGGGGGAAAGAAAAGAGAAAAGTCTTCCCGCAATGAAGTTATTTACTCGAAGCCTTTCAGCCATCAGAAGTGAGAGAAATAGCGGACTTTAAAGGAGTTGAGGACCGGCAGAGATGGCGAGCAGACATTTTTCTTCACTACTGAATTCCGAAACACCCACTTCCAGGATTCTACACACCTACATTTAAAGGTGCGCTTAAAGAATAAAACGTTTTTATGGAATTCATTATTCTTGAAGCACGTAATATAGCGTATTAGCGGCAGTATGTTGTAATGTGCGTTGGTTTAGAAAGTATCTACTCAAATTAGTATTAGTGAAACTTTCCCAGCACATATGATGCATCAAGTTCTAAAAACATGATATATTTTTTTAGATTCTGAGTTTGTTATTTTTCGGTGGCGCATAGGAAAAGGTTCTTCTCCTAAGTGATCTTGCCTGATCTCTTAATGTGGAGGTAACCAGGGCAAGCATGTTGGACATAAAGACATTTCCCTGTGATTTCACTTCACCGTTATCGTTATAGAAATTCCAACATTTAATGAATAATGGTAAAACAATAAATTCCCAGGACATCATCTGTGAGGTCTTTATTAAAACTTTAATAATTTACTGGAAACAGATAGACATCCTTGATATTGGCGAAAAACGAATACAATCTTATTAGATATGAAATGAGTCAAAAAATGTTTGTGCAACAACCAAAGGGGTTGGGTTATCAGCAGCTGTTTACAAGCATATTAGCTCACAGGAGGACACAGGTCAGGATGGAAAGCAAATATTTAATCCAAGAGCTGCAGGTAGGGGTTGTATTGATCAAAGATTCACACTCATGTTCTTCTTCTAAGGGTCAGTGGTAACTAGGTATATGCTACATTTTTGAAATTCAAGAAAGCATTTGATTCTATAAACCCCTGAATAGCCCTTCAAAGCTATTGGATTTTAGTATATTTGTGAAAATGTTAAGATTAATAAAACCTCTATATGATAAGACGACAGAACAGAATAAATTAAAATTGTTGATAATTTATCTGGAGAAATAAACGTGTGTATCTGCTTTACTTAAAAAGGAGTGTTCAAAGTCCCTTAGCATATCTATAACTGATATTACATCCTTTTTCCTTTCTAATGGGATAATTCTCAACAAATGAACGATAATATAGTACATATGGCTTAGTATTCAAAAGAAACGTATACTGTTAACTGTTTTAAATTGTTCACGAAACACAAATTTCAAATCAGAAGGAATGCAAGGATCTGGTGTTCCACACTGTGTTTATACCAAATCTTGGTAACTACTTCAATGTATTACAAACTACTGCTAAAGCTAATTTTTATCTTAGTATTTTATATATTTTATTTTTAGTGGTACGTTCAAAAAGTTTAATTTTGTGAATGAAAAATTCATTTCATCTTCAATGGATGTTATTTACTAAGGACATTCAGAGCTTATATGAGTATACCGTACTTAAAAAGGAAGTCGGGTGGTAAATTAGTAACAGACGGTATAGCAAACGACAAAAACCAATGTATTAGTTGTACTCATGAGTTATCTGTTTAATCTCGGCAATGAAGACGAGAAATAAATTACCAAAACAGGGTTTTCAATCGATATCGTAATAAAAACGGTTATACAGTGAAATTTACCGAAAATAAATTCTAAAAAATATTGAAGAAGAAGAAGAGCCAAGAAATGGTTGAACACTACAGCCTGCGTAATATCATAGGTGTGACACCATGGATTGTAATGTACCAGGTCATAATGTATTTCAGTATGGTTGGATATAAACCTTATTGACTTTTCCTTTTTAATAATCATGGATCCTAATGAAGTCGACATTAGTTTATTAACTAAAATGGGGAACTTGTACAGGGGAACAATGGGGTGAGCCGTGGCCCACGATCTGGCGAAGTATACGCTCCATATTGTCCATGTATTGCAGGCATATCTTATAACAGGTGGGATGAAGTCTGTTTCTGCTCATGTTGATATTTGCGCGGCACGTGTGTTTATATGAGTGTGCTTGGTTCCGTGAGTTATGAAAACCACCACCGTAATCTCTCCTATGCTAGAATACTCTACATATCAGGCTTACACTCACATTTTTAGTCAATTGCTCCGAGTCCCATTTTCATTACTTGTATAAAATAAAGGAAGTTACTTAATCACGAAAAATTTCGCGTTCACATCTCGAAAGAAGTGGATTTTGATTACTTTCGGCCTGACGTCTGAACGTATCTCGCATACCTCAAGAAAGGCAAGCCTTAGGACTTTGAAATTTCATGTTTGGGATTGTTCTAACGCCTACTTTGGCAGCTACTTTTATAGTCGAAATGGACTAGGAGAGACAGGGGTATAGGTCAGGGTGAAAATATTTAAATTTATCCACAAGTATTAGAGATACAAAACGTTATTAAAGGACCGTTGTATTTTTGAAAAAAAAAGATTTGAGTTAAATTGCATTTTCGATTCAAAGCACTGGGTTATATTCCAATTAAATAATTTTAAATGAAATTTAACCAAACGTTTTGTGTTCTTATTTTAATAGGCTAATAAAGGAACGAAGCAGCTAATAAAGGAATTGCCTGACGGAGTGCAGCCGTGAGAGTTCAAAGGGCAACTGGAAGGATATAAAAGGAGTCGGTGCCGAGCAAAAATGGAATTTGTGAGTGCACGTCCTATTTTAATTTTGTGCATGTATATCTTGAGCAGTACCTGGAAGAGGTCATCTGTGAGTTAACTGAACATTATTATTATATACAGATAGCTGAAAAGAACAGGGAATTAGGTAACGAATTCCTTATATATTCATATTTTGTTGGTCGTACAATGCCTTCATTACACTGAATTAACCTCCAATCTGTACTGATTGTGGAGTAGATCTCACAGACGCACATGCACTTACAGAGTGCAGAAGTTATGAGGACAATAGAAAAGTCCTTATTATGTCAGATGTACTATATTAAATACTAAGGGATGATACTGTCTCTGTTTAAAAACTAAGGGATGATACTGTCTCTGTTTAAAAACTAAGGGATGATACTGTCTCTGTTTAAAAACTAAGGGATGATACTGTCTCTGTTTAAAAACTAGTGGAATTCATGTCAATTACGGGACTAATTAAAGTAATTTAAATAGGGCTTTAATATATGACCAGACTGGTGGATAAAATAAATATTAGTTTACCAAATAAGGAATCAAAGATACTGCTTTGTTTTTGTTTTTTTCTTATTTGTCACGATGTCTGAAATAGGGCAGAAGAAAGCAATATTGGGGGTAGAAAATGGGTGTATCAAAAATATAGTTGACGAAAGCGTAAGGCATCTCCTAAGGGCGTGAAAAAGGGCCTTTGACAACTGAAGACAAAGAGATGAATGCTTCAGCAGCAGGCAGGAATAACTCTCATGATAAGCAATAAATATATATATATATATATATATATATATATATATATATATATATATATATATATATATATATATATATATATAAGGAACAAGAGAAACAATCTTATGATTTATAAAGGGTGGAGCAGAGGAAACGCATGTTTTTTAAATCACGCGACAACGAGAGGCCGATGAGTTTGATCTGGAATGAATGTAGGCAGACTGCGCAAACACTGCAGTTTCAGTCGCTATGGAGTATTGAAGCGTAGATCATCGTGTGTTGGTTGTCGAGCAGTATATTAGAATCAATGACCCCGTAGTCACAGTGCTCCCCCGCTCACTCGATTTGTGGATGTGCGACTTCTTTTTGTGGAGATATTTAAAATCAAAATTATACATGAACACGCCTCGCACAATCGTCAAGAAATTGAAGCCTGGCCGAATGAAAAGTCGTAGAGAACTATGCGTAACTTTCTCCAAGATATTATTTTTTAATCTAATTAAATTATGAATGCGTGAGTACCTGGGATGATGTTTGTTTGCGATTTGCTATTTTTTTCTCCTTCATAATTTTAGATTGAATTAAAAAGAATAAAAATAAAGAGGGACGAGTTTCTTTAAAATAAAGGATCTTGGTTGAAAAGGAATGGGTGTTATAAGAGGGAATAAATTGTCAATAAATAGCTATAAGAGGATTGGCGCAGTAGTTAAGACGATCCCTGACACGGGAGAGAGCACTCCAGAGTGTCAACTGAATTAGTGGAGGTGATTCGGAGAAGAGGACCTGCGCTGGAAAAGTGTTTTCCCTCTGACTCCAGGCTTCTGGACTGAGGCCAGCACAGCTTCGGATTTATATCAAGAAGAGAAAATATCTCAACACAAACACCGTCCATTGCGGTTATCTTCCACTGTCAAAATGTTATCCTGTCTCCTCAGTTCAGTGTTTGCTTTCTCCATATCACACCGAGGTTTCACTCTATCCCTTATGGAGAAAATATTTCTTCTATCAAAACCTAACACGTGTGCCCCAAAAACTGTCATTGTGATATTTCACGAAGATGTTTGGAGATATTTAGCTCATAATAACCATTTTATATTATAAAACTAGAAAGTTAATTTTCAAGATCATTAACTACTGTAATTTTGAATGTGAATCAAAATAACAAATTTTTTGGAAGGTAGGAAAATCTTTTTCACAAGTTTTTTACTTAAGTCAGCTAGATGGCTTTTATTCACTCTTAAATATTCTTAATTTGTAGAACCAAATCAAAGGTATTAGATATATTATTATGTGGGCGATTGATTATCAGTTTCCGGGAAATATTGACAGGAAGGATATTTACCCAGGAAAATGTATACAGGAAGGGTTGGGTAAATATCCTTCCTGTCAAGAGGAAGGATATTTACCCAACCCTTCGTTAAATGGGTTACTTCATTCGGCATTCAGGAATGTTCTTAATATCCAGGTAGTAACAAATAATTCAGATTTTAGAGATAATTTAGCCAAATTATCTCCTCAGGTAAGTAACAAGAAGACTATTCTTGTATAGATCTGGAAACATTAATTACACTTTTCATCACCCCACCATTTACCTTAGCCATCCGTTTAACTTAACGAAATCCATTTTCTTAGTTTCTTAGCGTTTCATTAAATACAAATTGATGGTAAGCATCATTATGTTTACCTGGTTAGCATATGATGTGTCCTCCCAAAATATTAAGCCTGAACAATACTTAGCTCGTTTTTTAAAAATCTGAGGGCTCAACATTATAGAGCCCGTTGATCAAGAATTGCAATGGTTTATTCCTTGAATCCTATAACGACTTTAAGGCTCAATTTTGACTCATGATTTTTGAAATAGACTGTGATCTATGGAATGTTTTTTTCAGTGAAGAATATCTTTTCGGAAACTGCTGTGGTCAGAAGTTGGAAAAGAAAACTTTACAAAGCTAAATCAGTTGATGCATGAAACAATTATATTAAATTTATATGCTTGAATATGTGCCAGTATGCATTTTTTTTATCATTATTTCTATCCTATTTTGTAGTTTTTATATTTATGCTAAAATATAGCTAATATATTTTTTTTCTAAAAAGAAGTCACTCTTCTAGTTCTATAAATATATATAAGGTTAGTATAATATTTATTTAAGGCGTGTAAGATTTCTATTTTTTAAGATTTTTTTTAATAGAATGTTTCAGGTATCTAGAAAATAAATGAAAATGCCAGTAATAACATCACCTGATCCTTCCCTCTCACGCTCGTAAAATACCCTATTTTTTTTCACCACAAATTTGGCAGGTGTGCATTATATAATATTTTTACTTCCCTTTCTCTTCGAATAAATTTAATCTTTGACTTTATTTAAAAACACCATCTCGAGAGGAAAAAGGAGCTTAATTTCCTTTCATTGTCGAATTAAGACCTAATAATATGATCATTTTATTATGTTTTTAACTTTTACTGTTTAATGATGTATTGAATTGGTTCACACATCACGAAAAAAATATATTTTAACGAGGACGTAATTAATTTAATTTTAGAAGTATTCTTTCTGAAAAGAATGAAATTATTCCTCAGAAAACGAATTGGTGTGCTGTAAAAATCAACTTTCAAAACTAAAAGTTATTTTACATTGTATCATAAAAACTTATTTATTAACATGTTACATTAACGTCCTTAACCTTTTCAAATGTAGAGATCCAGAGTCGTGATGTATTACATTTTAAAGTTAAATTTGAGGGAGTGGGTACATACCTTGGTTGTATGGGGGAGGGTAACTATATTGCATAACAAATAGTTCTTGCTACATCTATGGCATAAAGTAATTGAAGTCGTTATGAAAGTTATTTTTGGTTAAATGAAAAGAGAGATGAAAATAATTTTCTTAAGATTTTCCACAGGATTGCTTGGATTCCATAAATATAAGAGGGTGGTTATACTGATCACCTCAGCTCGGTAAAGAATGTTCAGTGGGGCTTTAGTGGTCTAAGGATAAAGTTGTTTTCCGGCCAGAGTTTTTATGAAGGTCCAAATATTGATTTCAGTAATCCATACCGTCTGCTTAATCCCTTCCTTTCTATTGTGTACGAGGGTTCCTATACCAGCAAAGGCTTATTCCATGATAAAGGGTGTGACATATTATCAATACATGGCGTTCATTGAAAATTAAAAAAAAAAAAAATTATTATGGACATAGTCACATTTAGTTTACATCTTACAATGCTTTAGATACCTGAGTCTTTTCAATACATTTTGCGTACTACTATTAAAAAGTCCATTATCCAAAAAAGAAATTAGCGTTATTTCCGTAGTTGCTTAGTTATTAAGGCTAATATAAATATTGTTAAATGCAATAGAAAACAAACGGTAGTTAACTTAAGTTATAGTGCCTATAAGTGACACTATATCTATATTTAAATATATAAACACTTAAAAAAATAATGGAATAATAATAAAATTACATGAATTAAAACCTTTCAGTTTTTACGCTCCTTTTTACCTTAAAAATCTCAAAGTAATATCACAGAAAATTCTATAAAAACTCTTTTATAAAAAGAAATTTGTAGCAATATTCATTATGGAAATAATTGAAAAGTAAAATAAATACTAAACGACATATCAACTTTTTTTTAAGATTTACTTTAAAAACTCGATCATATTTTTGGCTCCAGTATCAATGAAGATTTTGTAACATTTTTGACAAATATCTGGACCAATTCAAACAGCAGATTTTAATTAGAAGGAAATTCAATAATATCGCTTTTTAATGTGGTATTGGAATGAAGTTTGACATTTAAGCTTTTCAGAGAGGTAATAAGAGAGATGAAGTTGGACAACAATACAGCAATGACATGGAGATTGTGGTGGAACAAATAACAAAATCATCAATTTGTCAGTTAGGCATTGATATAGAGCCCAATGTATGGGGCTTGATATGAACATCAAAACTTTCCTGGCCAGCTGTAACAAACTTACCGTAACTGTAGGTAGAAAGACAGGTATACATCACAAGGAACAAATTTCGTTAAACGTGATCATTTAGCAGATCTGAAACTCACATATCCTTTTGAAGGAAATGCGCTGAGTAGAACAGAGATCATTTAACGTATAAATGAGCGTAAACATATACTTGGTGAATGGTCTTCTTCAAAAAGGCTAATTAGAAGAGAAGAAGTAGTTTTAACGAGGTTGAGAATTGGCCATTATCGACTGACTCACACTTACCTACTTACTGGAGAAGACGAACCCTACTGCCAACAATGTAACTGTAGACTTACTATAAAACATATACTTACTGACTGCTATTTAAGTACTCACATAGACCTACCATAAACTTTGACTGAATTACAACATGACTTTGGCCCGTGTATAGACCCCGTATTACTCTACTTGAAATATAACAACATTTTCAAAAAATTATAATGAACACCAATACTGAAACTATTTGCACAAATGAGCATACGTACGTGAATATAATAAAGTGATTATATACGTTAAATAACTGATTTGTCGCTAAATCGCCCCAGTCGCGAAATGCGATTATTATATGATTAAATAAATAAAATAATAACCATTTCACTAAGGAGGCTGACTTGGGAAAAGTAAAACCATATTTTATAATAATAACCCAATCCAGCTTACAAATTCATTTACATATCTTTATCACGACTTGTTTAGAGACTCTCGAGAACCATTTAATCTCGTTAGATATTGAAAGAGTTTTAAACAGCACATATAGCCAGTACTTTAGAAGAATTAGCTCTCTTGGCAGAGGCGAGGAGTACCTGTACCAAAATGTGCCATTTTTTAGGCCAAAGTTATAGCTCAAATCCGCTTATTAGGTACACAAAATCAAAGATTGATAGTTGCTAGGACAATTTACATATTCAATTCAGAAAAGCCATGCCCCCTTTGCGAAAATAGCCAAGACACCGTTACGCACTTCATCCTTAAATGCCCCGTTTTAGCAGAGAGAAGAAACCACCTCCTGAAAAGTCTCAACATTCCACAGCAATCCATGGATAATTTGTTTGACCTTATGGACAAGAATAAAATAAACTACATATAAGTTTTCATACATAAAAGTCTTAACATCAGAGGGGAAAAAATACAAACAATATAATTATTAAAATAAAATTAATGTTTTAAGTTTTTTTTCTATATTAATTATTGTATATAGTTTTGTTTTTTGTTATTTTTAAATGAATTCTCTGTTTATGTTTATATAAAGAAAAGATAAACGAAAAATGTATTCATGAACATGGGCTGAACCCTTGCTATAAAATTGTTGAATTTTTAAAAGCAATAATTCATTCATTCATTCCTTCAATAAAATAATAAATGAGCGTCATACACAAAAATAAGGATATTTTTTAAAAATACGTACCACGTTGAATACTCATTTTCAAGTTTTAAAATCATATTTGAGGCTAGGGCTGAACCCTCGGGCGAGCGCGGGGCCTCCCAGGTCCCTTTGGTTTATATTTTACTACTTTTCTAACACATGGTCTCATTGGAGATGTCTAGCCACCTTCATCCACGCCTATCGCGTGATAAGCCCTAATTTGATAATGTGCGAATACAGGTTTTCTTCCTGTATCACAGGCTCACCGTGCTCTCTGACGTCAAGGTATTTAACTTTTCTATTTTCAACATTTTATATTGAATAATTTCCTTCAGTCAGTGATTCGTTTACAACGTAAACTAAGCAGATTTCCCACGCACTGGTATAACACACTACTATTCTCATTTCACCAAAAATTCTCTATTTCTATGTAAAAACGATGAGAAGGTGGCTGAGGGAGAGGGGGATGTACTGAAGACTAAAAACAATAAATTACGACTATTTCGCTTAATATTTGAGTAACGAAAAAATGCATAGAACAAATGGAGACCATTAATAGTTGAACAACATTGGTTACGATCAATATCGAGTTCAATAACATTTTACGATCCCTCTCATAAAAACGGAATTATTTTAATTTTGAAATACCCCCTCTATACCTCCTCTACTCCGATTTCAGCCAGTAACAAATATGATCTTTTGTCGGCTAAAAGGGTCAAATATACATATACAAATAAACATTTTTGAGACAGGAACTTCTTAATAAGACTTTGGGGGTCGCGACCCCCTCCCTAGCCCTCAATCAGTCGCCCGGCTTTTTGTCCAGGCTACACTGTTATAATCAGGCACGGGCGATGGAGCGCTGACTCCTAAAGTGCACCTTGCATAAAATTATTATTATTATTTATTAACCTCCACTTTTTGCAACTTAGGCTAATTGGGATGGGTTACCACCCTTTTCTAGCCAGGGTGGGATTTAGGATGTTATTTAATGAATTCCGTCACTAAATAATTTCCTTTACCCAGGCGAGAATCGAACTCGCCACTCTAGGTTTACCATGTGAGATAAGGTCAACGCTTTAACTCACATGACTAACCTGAGCATAAAATTAAAAACTCTAATAGAGGACAAGGCATTTTTATTGATCCTGATCAATTGGTTCCTCTACCATCCAGTTCATTCCAGAGAATCGGTTTAGTTTATACAGCACCTGTGTGTCCGTCTTTTAAGTATTTCTCAAATTTGCTCTATTAAAATATATATGACCTGGATTTCAAGTAGCTTCAAATATAAAGCATCATAAAAAATAAAATAACTTTTCCTAAAAGTAGGGTAAAATAAAAAATACTTAACGTCTCCATTATGTGAACTTAAATCAAATTATTTAATATAATCAACCTTGCTATGAAATATACCTTTCTACAATTATTTTTCAAACATGTTACCTCTAACTAGAAAATCGGACGAGATGTGTGTCGTTTTTAGTTTTCTGTATACCCCCCACCTTCTACTAATGTAATTTTCTTATAGAGGACCTAAACTATTAAACATCTTATATCCAGCTTAAATTACAGGGAAATATGATCAGCATGTGGGAGTAGGCGAATGGAATAGTATCGAGTTGGTTTTTATATTACACCTTGGGAAAAATATCAACTCTAGGAAAGCAAGTAAAAAGATATTTCACATTTTGCTGTTTGAAAACCATAAATAATGTTGGACAAATTGAATTCATGGCTCATAGTAAGTTATACCATACTTAGTAATGGTAAACAAACTGAAAGTCAATTTTATTTTAAATATACGGTAGTTAGGAAGGGATAAATTAATAACACGTATGTCGTATAACATTAGTCTTCCAGCAACAGAGTCTTGGTGAGTTGGGACAAAAACAAACGAAAAAGACCTTAACAAACGTGTATAATATCCACTTGAATAATGATTGGCATATTTGAGTTTACAATTCACCTTGTAATACGCCAAAAGTTCGGAAAAAAAGAGTTTTCTTCCTTAAGTATGCTATTCAGCTGACGTGTAAGTGATTGTTCTTTGTCGTTGATAAATCACGTACTTTCAAATAGTAAGTTAAAAGATCACACTAATACACGTTTTGGTTTTGGTTTTTTTTTATTATAATCTTTTAGTGGATTACTTAATGTTTCAGATACTTATTAAAGGAATGACTTGGGAAGAAAAATGTGTGTGTTGAAGATAGATTTATTTAATTTACCAAATAAAAATATAGGTACGATTTGTTCAAATCAAATTCAAAAGTAGTAAACGTAAGTGTCTCAATACATTTGTCTACCGAACATATCTAATCATCAAAATTGTAAAATGAAAGAACCTAACACTTTGACTCTGAGAGCTATTCCATTAATTTTATTCTGACAGCTAACGGTCTGTGGAGACTGATGACCTGTGATTAAGTGTGAGCGACATCCGACAAGGGAGCCCGATCAGGTTTTCGGATGGAACTGCTATCTATTGCCAAACTGGGTGATTGCATGACCAACTGACTGCCACTATCTCTTATCATGGATATATGGTGTGGAACTGAGTTGTTGCACAGCTCCAGCCTCTCATTGTTGGGGCTAACAGATAACCCTCTCTTATAATTTTATTTTCCTGGAGTACTAAGAAAATTAACGGGTTTGAGAGTTGCGTTCCAGCATTCAGTATTTGCATTGCTTTATATATTAACATAAATTATGGCTGTAAAGTTTTAAATGTTTTTCAAAAGGGTGGCATATGAAATTCTAAAAAAAGAATTTTCTTTCAATTAAAAATCCTGAACCAGAAATGAATGCCATTATGCGGCATGTAATAAATCTTTAAGATAATAATTTAATTTAATATGTAACTCAATCAGTGATTCTAGAACTTAGAGAGAAGTTAAAAATTTGATGTACATTATCTGATTTAAAATAGGAGAGCTTGATTTAAGTTTTAATCGATTTCCCCAACGAGAAATCAGCTATTGAGATAGTACCCATGATGGGATATTCGAAGAAGTACTTTAAATGTCCATTGATCCAACCCAGGAGATAACAAAAATGAATTAAAAATTATATATATATATATATATATATATATATATATGTGTGTGTGTGTGTGTGTGTGTGTTTGTCTGTTATGCTCTAGCGGTCTCAATTTTTGTATGATCATCGATGTCTGATCAAACTCTATATTTACACGTTTTATGTAAAAATGAAAATCAAGTTCGTCATCATTTAAGATTTACTTAGCTCGTAAACGTTTATTCTATGTATACCGTACTTAATATTTAGCCGTTTCAGTCGACACTGAATATAATATTTGTTTTTGGCCAAAATCGGACCTGGAAAAGAGGGGTTAAAGGGGGGGAAAATTGAAATATCTCCGTTATAATGAGTGCCTTCTTAAAATGATATAGAACCATTCTTGTGAAATTATTAATGTTCTACAGTAGTTGTTCTATGCGTTTTTCGTAACTCAATTATTAAGCGATATTATTGTTTTTTTCTTAATTGTAGTCAGAATTGGCAGTGAGATGAGATCACTATTTTGTTATACCAGCACGTGGAAAATCTACGTAATATATATATATAATATACATACGTTATATTATATCTCCCAAGTGACATCAGCTACTGAGAGTTTACTCACAATATGACATGAGTAATTACTTACAAAGTACCCACCAATCCTACTTTGTGTAAGACTGAAATGGGTTCCATTTAAGTATTCATTTACATGCATACACCACACAGGTGGTTTCTACGGAATAATATGTCAATAACCCCGACTTTGAGCATTTGGAGAATAATGGCTACCTTCGCAAAACAACCCAAACAAGAAGGAAAAGTGACAAGTCGTAGTGAATTAATCATCTATTACTTTAAAAATACGCAAAGGGAGTACAAAATACTATTACGGAACACGCCCTATAACAATAACAACTTCCTCAATTATGATAAGATGGTCCAGCCTAACAATGGAGCTCAATAACAAATAACTTTCCGTCAATCTAATTATCGTAATGAAAATTCTCATTGGTTTACCCCCACAAATTTCGACTTTTATATGCTTAACTTGCAAAGCGAAAATAATAGTATAGACAAAAAATATTTAAATTTACCATTATAAAAGGAAACAAATATTATTGATAAATGCTTAAGCGATAAGTGAGTTATCTGGACAGTTATTGAGGGGGAGTAAACACCCTAAATTAGGATTCATAACCTAATATACATCTTTGATGTGAACACTCATCCCAACTTCTATTCCTTTCAAATACTAATACGAATGTTAATTTAATACACCAGCAATAAACATAACAAGTTTAATTTAAATTATTTCTATCTTCTCGTCTTAAGTATTGAATTGTTCCTTAGAAAATATATTTTTCCATGAATATCTCAGTTATAGAGTTACGCGAAGTGCACTAAATAATTACGTTTATATGCATGTTACGAACTAACAGAAATCTTGGTTACATATACAGGCTTCCCTTATGTGTATTTAATTGCTGGCCTCTTCTGTTCGGCAGATATAATACTAATACATCCGAAAGCCTAGGTTGATTTAAAGGTAATTCCTATCCTGACTTTTCTTTGTTTCAGTCGTTTACGCATCATTAAACTAGCAATTAGAGAAATAATTATTTGCACGTTATTATACAACAAAGCCATAATGAAAAAGTACTGTAAATAGCAAACTAAGCAGAAGAAAATGGCCACAATTCCCCAGTAACAATTAATCTGTCGCTTCAACAGATCATATTCACTGCAGTGCATCATCGTCAGTACCCTCCTGACGCACCAAAAAGAATAATAAGACACATATGTCTATTGCGGTATTTTAAAAAAAATATTTGCAGTATTTTAAAAAGTCCCTCACGCAGGGGGTGCTTTAACTAAGCAGATTTCCCACGTATTCGCATTTATCTCAAAGCTTAAAAGTTCCATGAGAAAAATATTTATTATTTAAGCTTTAAATAATCTGCTTCATAACATAATAGAATATTGTTAATTTGAGAAAGTAGGAGTGGGGGTTTACTGAAGACCGGAAACTAAAAAATGCAAATATCTCTGTTAATAATCACGATAGTGAAAAAAAATGTCCATAACAACATTTACAGAACATTACATTTGCAATAAGATTGGTTCTATATAACTTTTCAATAGAGTTTTACAATAGAAAGCCGAACTGTTACGGAAACGGCCGAACTAGCTTTTGACGGAAACTCAAGACTATACCAAAGTTAGCCGATCTCATCTCGTCCGTAACCGCACACAATGAATAAAAATTCATTTATCTCGGTTAATATTCAAGATGGAGAATAAATGTATATAACTATATTTATAATAAATTTCATTTTCAATAAAATTGATTCTATACAATTTTTTGATCCAACGTATAGTAACGTAGATATTTCAAAATGTCGAAAATCCTCCCCTCTAAACCCCCCCCCTTCCACTCGTCCGATTTCAACCATTAACGAACTTGATGTCGATTTTTATATAAAACGTTTAAATACCTAGTTTGATAACGATCAAACAAAAATTGCGACCGCTAGAGCGTTAGCAGATATATATATATATATATACACATATATATATAATTTTGAACAGACCTCATTTTCTTCATCTCCTGGGTAGGATCAATGAACGTTTGAAGAAAATTTTTGAAAATCGTGTCATGCGTACGACGTCAATAGCGGATTACCCTTAAGGGAAATCTGCTAACACCCAACATATTTAACCCAGACTATATAGAATAATACTATAGAAGCAAATTCTTCACTGCACAAGAGAGAGGTAACCTATCGAACGTCCTGGATGTTGGCCTGGGTCTTGGGCTGCTAAAGATACAGCTAAATCATCCACGTGGCTGGTATTTATTTTGTAAAAATAATTGTAACATTTGTTAGATTAATAATGGTATAAATTCAGAAAATATGAATGTTAAAATAAGGAGTGATAATATAAATCTGCTAAAATGAAGTTAGATACAAATAATAAAAAAAAATAAGTAATATATATGTATATATATAAAGAGACAATTTGCTCGACAAGGAGTGGCAAATAGCTGATGTCCAAGCTCATTCACATAATTTTGTGTCTCCTTCGGTATGACTCCGCGGAGCCGAAGATCAGCCCACGGACCTCATAGTTCCACTCCCATTCACTAATGTAAATACTAAATATTGTTTTCATCAAACCTTTACCGCGTGAGATACTTGCGAATACGTAGTGTGATGGCGCTTTCATTTAAGATTTTACGTTCTTAACTGGTAAATGTTTGTTTGATCTACACGATACTCAATATTTAACCGTTTCAACACTAAAGATCATATTTGTTATTGACTGAAAACAGACCTGGAATAGTGGGGGATCAAAAATTTAAAGTATCTCCGTTGCAATGAGTCTGATTGAAAAATGTTTTAGAACCAATCTTGTTTAAGTATTGATGCTCTGCAATTGTTATTCAATGCACGTTTTCGTAACTAAAATAGGAAGCGAGCTATTTGTACTTTCGGTATCCCCTCCCCTCCGCCCCTTCTACTCAGAGGTTTTTACACAGTAATAAAGAGTATTTGTTGAGATTAGATCGCAAATGTGTTATATCAGAACGTGGGTTTACGCAGCCCCTGTGTGATGGATTTAGTTTTAGCAGATTTCCCTTAAGAGGTCGTACTCATGACGTGATTTTGGACATTTTTCTTCAAAGGTCCATCGATCCTACCTCAGAGATGACGAAAATGAGGTCCGTTCAAAACTGTATATATATATATATATATATATATATATATATATATATATATATATATATATTTGTCTGTTACCGCTCTAGCGGTCGCAATTATTGTTTAATCGTTACGAAACTCAATATTTAGTGGTTTTATGTAAAAAGAAAGATCAAGTTCGTTAATGGCTGAAGTTGGACTAGGGGGTTTAGAGGGGGAGAATTTCAAAAATTCTTAATATCTCCGTTATTATGCGTCGGATCGAAAATATGTTTAGAACCATTCTTATTGCAAATTTAATGTTCTATAAATGTTGTTATGTGCATTTTTTTCATTATCTTGATTATTAACTGAGATATTTGTATTTTTCAGTTTTCGGGATTTAGTAAACCCCCACTCCTACGTATCTGATATTAACAATATTCCATTATGTTATGAAGCACTTTATTTGAAGCTTAAATACCAGTTATTGCTCTCATTGAACTTTTAATTTTTGAGTTAAATACAAAAACGTGACACCGTGGGAAATCTGCTTAGTGTACGCAGCCCCTGCGTGACGGACTTTTTGGAACTGCAGATGTTAGGAATATTTCGCCAGTTATGACTTTGGAAAATAGTCCAGACAGACTTCTTTGCATTTAATCGATTAGGAAGTGTAAATAACGAAGTCGGAATGTCAAGCCAAGAAAATAATTGGTCACTCTGAAATGAGTCTGATAGAGCATTTCAAGTAAAACGTATAAAAAGATGTGTTGAAGAAAGTTCAGGTTTTCGTATAAAAGGATTATAACATAATCCAAGTCATATTTATCAAGTTCTTGTTCATTTCCTTGCCCTTTAGTATTACAGTAATTGATGAAATCCATAATTATCTTCATGCGTTGACCGAGGATGGCACAGAGTGGTGCGGGTAATTTTTCATGCAAATCATTAATTTTTTAAGTATATTAATTTAAAGATGATTCTTATGAGTTCCATAAGCCCTCTCGCAAATCACCAAGGCCAACCTGTGCCTCTCTCATTTTACCGAAAACCTCTCGATCATCATCAATCTGAACAACTGGAAATATTCCTCATACCATATAAGCTGTAACCTCTCTCTCTACTGGACTAGGAAACCATTATTTTCTAATGACAATGGAAAAATGAATAAATCTTTTGTATTATTCACTCATCAGAGTCAAAAAGTTAATCGTTCAATTCAATAAGTATACTTATAGAGAAAAACAATAATCATAATACTTGGAAATAATTAATGAATAAAAGTCATTTTATTGAGCCTGCTTGCCCATAATATAAAATCGGCAAAACGACTGAAGCCATTGAATCTGTCTGGGTCTTAAAAAACATTGGAGTTTCAGCCAAAGTATTTCTATTCAGTAATAAAAGAAAAAAAAATGGGTTACCTTTGAAACTCCTCTTCCTGCCGCCCTACCATAAAACGGAAACGTTTTCTTTACTGCCAGCTACTTGGAGGCCACTATGCCATTGCAAACTACCAGCCTCCCATTAAATCGCAAAATGAATCTAGTTTTTTTTTTTAAATTTTATATCTTTAATAAAATATTATCCTAATTTGATTTTATTGCTCAGTTAATTCAGTCAATAGGCTTGTTAAAAATTGCTAGCTGAGCCATTCGTCGTTAGATGTCTTGAATATATTGATAAGAATGGATTTTATCAAAATATAATAATAGGATTTTCTTATAGGTAATATGCTATCAATTCATTTTTATTTGAAAATTCTATTCAATTAAAGTTTATATACTATATTACAAATAAAACGTATTCTTTCATTATAGCGTTGCTTTTTTTTTTCTTTTTCATTTTTTCCCTGCTACAGTAACCCGGAAAAGGGCCGTTTATTTGGTCTGTATACCATAGATTGGGATCCTCTGAATTTTTCTCATATTAATTCTCTTGCTGTTCTTCTATTTCTTTATAAATTGAAGAATATGGTTAAGGGGAAGGAGCAGAGGCAATTAAATAGAATGTAGAAATCAATAAATGAATTAAAAGGATAACTAAAAATAAAAGAGAAATCAAATAATTATAGTGAAATAAATAATAACGACATAGCAAATGTAGCTCAGATGAACTCGGAAAAGTTAATATTCTTCGAAAATTGGTCTTCTTTTAAAAATTTAGAGAACAAAGTGTATTAGTCTAAAGGGTAATGTACATATGTACATCAAAACAGCTTTTGTAGAGTAAAGGGTAGTCGTAAAGGAGATGTCTGTAAGTTTGAATAGTTAGTTTGTCACATGGGCAAGAGCCATCTAATGTCGGTCCGAATCTGTTTAGGTAGGTATTGATCCCCTTCATCTTTTATCATTAAATATTTTGTTTGTTAATCGAGTTTTAATTTCTCGTATGATGGCTTTTAACGGTAGTCCCTTTTCGGCATCATTTTTTGCTGCCATTTTGTCAGCATTTCTATTTGTAACAGGCTTTTAATAGAAGATAATGGGGAGGAGGTGAAACTGATTGGAATCTGGCTTCTATATGCTGCTTTGGACGTTGACGTTGGCAATTCCGTTCCCTTCAAATCGTGTACGACCGTTCAATCTTTATATAGTTTCCTGCAGCATACAGTAATAATATTTTTGACAATATCATAAGCATCATAATTTCGTTGGAGTGGTTATATATAACTATGTCAATGCATGATTACTTATCGGTGACAATGACAATCTTAAGTTTATTGCTTCATTTGCATACTTTCGCTTTTAGCGTACAATTAGGAATGTAAAATTTGGCCTGGCAGTGAAGCCTCACGATTATTGTTGGATAATCTATTTCTCTATATATCATCATGATCTAAAGACTACGCCTTGTAGTAGAAACCATTGAGTTTTTTCGGAAGTTGATCTTTTCGTAATACTATTCCTACTAAATCCATAAGATATTTGAAGTCTTCAATTTAGGACTTTCTAGGACTCCTTCTCCCCCAATATCCAACGAACTTACATTCAAATACATTTTTCATGAAATTGTTGTCCGTTATGATATGCCCAAGAAGTCTCACACTCCTTTTCCTCATGGCCCTGGTAAGATTTTACTTTTACTGACGCCATTTAGAACTTTCATATTGGATTTTTTTAATCCAAAGTGTTCTAGTGATTCTGAGCCACATCCTTTTTCCATTACTTCCAATCTATTAAATTCTGTTTTGTAAAAAGTCACACTTTCAATCCAATCGAAATATTTAGCAAACACTTTTAAGGTATCCTTTAAGTTTATGCGCTTATTATTATAGACTTGTTTAGCAAGTGCCATTCTTCAATCGATTTTAGCTTGACTATCATTGTGTTCAGTAGGTTACAAAACTCCTTCAAGTTTCCAATTTTCAGCTAATGAGTTCCGCTTTCAGTAAACCCCTACTCCTACTAGGGACATATTAATAATAAGCTGATATCTAATGAACCACCTCATTATTAGATTAAATACAAAATATTGTTTTCAACAAAGCTTTATTTTACGTGGTACAAACAAATACGTTCTGTTGAACCCCCCCCCCTTTTTTTTCTTGGATTACAAAAATCTGAGTGATTGAGATAGAAATTATTTTGATTCATTTCAAATTACTCCACTAACTATAATAAATAGTTTCCAATAAAATTAATATTTTATATTCAGATATATTTCTTTAATTGTTTGTTTTTCCGGTCTATCTATCGATACTGCACTACAAGGTTGGCTAACCTGTTTGTTTACAATCCAGCCGTATTACGTTGTAGGGACTATTAACTTATATTGTAAATTCACTAAAAGATTTCTCATTGCCGTTTGTAATTATTCACTAATATTCAAGGAAGTGTTACCTGTATGTATATTTATCTATTGTAAACCTTCGCTGGCTAACCTGCTAGTTCCTTAATCACGTGAAAATCTCATAACCGTCTGAATTGTATTTTAACCCCCCCTTTCTATTTTCTTCCCGGATTCCTAAATTTGGAATCGTGATTAAAACTATTCTGGTCTATTATTAATTACAGTACTAGATATAATAAATAGTTATATGAATAAAATTTATAACTTATATTCAAATATATTTCCGTAATTGGTTTTATTTCCGGTAAAAGCTAGCTAACCTGATTGTTTAGAACTCAGACTGTTTGCTATCAGGGAGGTTCTTACCATTTGACTTACTCTTTATTTGTTTACTTAATATTTACAGCAGTATTAAGTCTTACAAATAATGGATATTCTGTGGTACTATTTAGTGTTGGTGTAATAAGTGTTCAGAGCGCTCCTATCATTAACGGTAAGTCCATCTTTTGTGTTGTTGTTGTTTTTTGAGATTGAATTGTTTTTAATTTAATCTCGGAGCTTAACGGACGAGAGTTACTTTCCCGCCAAAAGCTAGTTCGGCTGTTTCTTTGACTGGCTCGGCTCTCGTGAAATTTCTCTATTGTAAAACTTCACATGGGAAATCTGCTTAGTTTACGCAGCCCCTGCGTGACGGACTTTTTTTTCTGGGGTAATATCATAAGGGACTCGGTCATCCTTATGTGGGGCATCATCATTCCTATTCTTATTCACCAATTGAAAATTCATGTGACCTTCAAATTAATTTATAGTATCATATATTTATTGCGAATTATATATATATATATATATATATATATATATATATATATATACATATACATTGTGGCGCCGGCGGCCTAGTTAAGGTTAAGGCATAGGTACATTTATCATTACACTCAGCCCTCAGTAACCTGAAATTAAAAATAGGTGCAGGTTCGTTGCACGCCAAAGGAGAAAATTAGTTCACCAGAGCGTGCTAGTGGCGCTTAGCTTATGGATTGGCGAGAGTCTATATAGGATTATATTCTTCTGACAGCCCCTTGGGGTGACTAACGATTGTAACTCTAAGATCCCTTCCACAGGCAGGCAGACACAAGTAAACTGACCATTAACCCCTCGGGAAATTGGAACCCGTGAACCTACTGGAGGCAACAACTCACATCAGGTCCTTCTTGGATAACTGGGATTGATCACTCACTACGTTAAACTCTGATCACGAATACGTCGAATCTCGTTTGGAGTAGCAAAAGATCTTAAAGGTCTAAAAGGCCTATATATATATATATATATATATATATATATATATATATATATATATATATATATATACGCCTTTTAGACCTTTATATATGTATAATATATATATTTAGTAGTATGTGTTGTTGAACTTAGCTATTCACAATATATATTTGTTTGATTTTCATAAAAATAATAATGTTAGAACATAACAGTTTTTTAATAACTGTATTTGAACCTTCTGTTTTAGTTGTAAATGAACAAATCTTCTTTACTTTTTTTTTTGTTTAATAGGTATCAGAAATTAATTATTGTTGTTCCAGACTTCATAAAATTGTTTTAACTTCCATTAAGTGTATATTTGAATAGTAATCATTTATAATACTTCAGCCACAGTGGAAAAAAATAAAGTAATATAAATAGTTTTCTTTGTACAGATCGTTAGGGGATTTCTATGGTGGAATGCATAAAGAGTCAAGCCTATAAACGGAACAATTTACATCATAGCAGAACTACATGTACTATTTTGATCTTGGGTTCTGCTCCTGAATATTCATGAGTGCATAATATTAACGGCCATCTACAATCCCCACAGTTTATTGATCCAGGTACACTAGGCCATTCAACGATTGACTAATTTTCTATCATATTAAGTTTTTTATGACTAAATTATTTTAAATGAACTGTAATATTTAAAATTACAAATTATTATTGCTTATACTTAAAACTGTGGGAGCGAGTAACTAAATCAAACCCAGGTTGTATGGGAAATAGATTTTCAAATCAGGAAGACAAAAGAGAGTATGTTTGTTTCAATATCATAAATAATTTACTTGGGAGATGCAGTGACGTCAACACAGACTCCACCTTCTTGCACGAGATGTATTTAACTCATTTGTCTTTTGCGGCATATCTCCAGTGGTGTCTATGTTGTGGTGGTCCACGATATTTCGCCGGTCTTCCAACCGGCTTCTTAAGGTGGTCATGCTTTGGGTGTGCTTGTGGCAGCTCTTAAACTGCTTTACTTTACTTAAGAGCAGCCACAAGCACACCCAAAGCATGACCACTAGAAGAAGCCGGTTGGAAGACCGGCGAAATATCGTGGACCACCACAACATAGACACCGCTGGAGATATGCCACAAAAGACAACTGAAATAGATTCCCAGCGACGGAGTTTAAAACAACGTGTATTTAACTCTATGTCAAGGCAGTTCCTACCTGTTGGCAAAGTAATGACTCCCCTCCCCCCAAGATGTTTATGCTCATCTGCGTGAGGAAGCGAGTAAATGGGAATACTCCATGGTTAAATTATGATATTAATAATGCCCACTTTGTGCTACTAAGGTTAATTGGGACGGGTTATGCACACGTTGCTACCCTTTTTTTTAGCCAGGGCCTTTTTTCACTAAATAAATATCTATTGCACAGGTGAGAATCTAACTCACGACTCTAGGTTTACTAAATGAGATTAAACAATCGCCTAAACTCACATGTTAAATTAACTACCAGTCCATTCTCATTGCAATATACCACTAATATCCAATTCATTCTCATGTTATTTATATATTCTAACAAAATGGCTGCACTGTATGCGTCAACACTGATACCTGAAGTTCCATTTTCTCCAAAGAGAACTTTGCCCCTTCAAGTAGTACCTGGCTTTATGAAAATTATATCTATCCAATCTTCGCTAGCATACATAGTGATTAGATTCTTTATAGGCATAATGTGATATAAATTCTAATACATAAAACTTATAAAATAAATAAAAACTTTAGACTGAGTAATGATGGTAAATGTTGACCTTACTGTCATTGAGAAAACGAGTTATTATTATTATTATTTATTAACGTCCACTTTTTGCAACTTAGGCTAATTGGGACGGGTTATATACAAAAAAAGAGTTAACTACTCTTATAATTCAGACTGTTGTATCAACAGATATAGCAATCTCTAGTATCACAACTCAATAAATAAGGACGTGCAAGGTTATTTTTTTCTAGATTTAATGGATTTAGGCCATTGATAGTCGGATAATTTGTGGATTACGTGATGAAGAGATGCATATACTGTCGGAAATGAACCAAATGTGAGTAAAATTATCTGCCCTGCCTAGATACGATATTATAATTAGTTTTTTATTATCAGCATAGAATTGATAGGGTTTCATGATTATTTCCGCAAGAAAACTATCATTTTAAGTTCTAAGAAGAACAGAAAGGAAGCCAGATGTATCTTGATTTCGAAATTAAAAGGGAAGAGAGCAAGCATTCATTCAGTCCTCAATCAGTTCATCTTCCGGATCCCTAAGCTCCACTGAAACATGAAATGATTTTCGCTTAATATTTCTACATCAGCCCGTAATAGTAATTGCGATGAAATGCCTAGCTTTATTTATCTTATTGATAGCCTCATTGGTCAACCATTATCTACTGAAGTAAATTGTCTTGCTTGCCTACTACAATCCCAAGAAATAGTTAAAGAGGAGAGAAATAAGACTATAGCTTAAGACATTCGAATTAGATGATGAAACAATTGTTTTAAACAAAAATCCCATACTATTTTAAACTAAAATCCCATTTCTCTATGCTTTACTGTTGGAATTATGGACTGAGTAATGAACATTCCTGCAACGATCCATAATCCTACCGTTAGTTACAAACACCTGTTCCTACGATTAGTATGTCCAAAATATCATCCCCCCACATCTCCTCAGTAAAACCCATGTAAGCAAGTGCCAAAAGATGCCTTTTCTTATTATTGGCTGGTCTTAGGAGTGGTTTTAGCGTACCGACACGCATAAAACATAAATAAATAAATAAATTGGATACTCTGCGTATTCTTTCCAAGGTAAAAAGAGACACCAAAGTTTTCAAGCGAAAACCCAGCTGAAATTCTGAGACCAGTGAGTCTTGCATTCTTCTTGCTTTTTAAAATAATAAATTCATTTACTTGAATGAAGTTATCTAGGCCTTCTAGATTCAGGTTTTTCGTGGTGATAGTGTGTTTCTTCATAGAGAGAAATTGTTTTATGCAACCCAGATTTCCAAATTTTTCGTTGTGCGTCAATTTAACGTTCAGAGAATTTATCCTTGTTTAGTGTGTGGTTTGCAATACGCAAACGCAGGAGATTCTGTCTTTTTAACGTTTATTTAAAGAAAAAAATAACTAAATTACTTGCTTTGGCTAGATCATAAAGGCCTTATCTCTACTAGGATCTGCACGAGGCTGCCTGCTTCTCCCTCTACCTTATTGTCTCTAAGGTCAGTCATCGGCCTATCTCTAGTTTTTGATAACTTTCCCCATCTATACTTTTCCCAGCTGATAACACATAGTTAAAAATTTGAGCACATAAGTAAATATTACATTATTGTATTGATACGGCTAAAAACTGCTAGAAGCTATAAACAAAAATAAGGAAGAGACCAAATCATCTCTAAGTAAGATCACAAGCCTATTGGATAGCTTGCATTGCGAGGTTACCTATCTTAAGAAAAAACACGCGATCCATGAAGAAGAAATTACGACTTTAGATTGAGAGCTCAAATGAAGAGAAGAAAAACAAATTTTTTTTATTTTTAACTTATCAATTTAGGAGAATTGAGGTCGTAAATGCATGCCATGAAGAAGTGAGGATAGCCTTGCCAGGCCAGGATATTGACAACTACTTTAGAATTGGAAAAGCCCGGGAACCTAGATTAATTTCTTTAAATAACTATGGAATTCAAGTCGTTATTATGAACAAACGACAAATATTCGCAAGTAAAAACCTTCGAATTTGTTACGACAGATCTCCAGAGGATAGGGAGGAAGGAAGGCGAATCTTCAAACCACTGAAATTAATGGGCAAAAATGCTTCTTACAGGAAATGATTATTTAAATTTAGAGGCAATCTTTAGCAGTTATACGAAGCCGAAATTATAATAAAATTACCACAGATCGTCGCAACTCATAAAAAATTGGTTACTGATGGTAACATTATCTATATATATATATATATATATATATATATATATATATATATATATATATATATATACCGTATAGAGAGAGAGAGAGAGAGAGAGAGAGAGAGAGAGAGAGAGAGAGAGAGAGTTGATTCTAAAGGCTACGTCTATAGGAATATTAAGATTGAATTAATATACTATTACCACCTTATCAAGTGCCGTTTGCATGGTATTTCTGAATAATAGAACTACTGGATACTTAGAAATGGGTATTTTTATCTCCCCCATATCGCACTTAGCTCATACATATATTTACTTCTACTTAAAGAACTATAAAAAACGCTGACCTAGTACACCCGCGAAAATAGGTAAATGTTTAAAAGAGTATTTATATAATAAACATATTATTTCGTCCTATTACAATGATCTACGTTTTATTTGATTTTGAGTAGTTTAATAGACTAAATGATCAATTAAGGAACTATTATAAAACATAAAATTCAATACTCAAAAACAACAATATGTTCCATAATAATAATAAAAATCATTCTTCACATATAAGCGTAATGATCTTTCTTCAGCGGACATTGAATGTTTGTTATTCAGGATTAGAGAATGCTCATTTGCATATTGAGCAGCCTGATATGAGGGAACTAGTCACCAATCCATGAAAGTAGATTAGTAGATGTCCACCCGATGACCCACAGTTCCGTCATACCGACCAGCACGCTTCCCGTTTTGCATATGCATTTGTTGCTCCTGATCAAGAGCCCAATATCACATTAGCCCAGGAAAAAGTGCCCTCAGTAACTTAATTTAGAGTATATATACCCTCAAAGTAGCTTTGTAATGAATATATGTAATCATCATCCCTCATTTGAAATTTATTACTTGCTGGAAATTTACCCCTAATTGGCTTTCTCTTTAACGAGCAGAAAATGAAATAAAAGTAAATTATTTTCACCCACTTTATGAAACAACGGCTAATCTGAACTACAGGTTCGCACACTTTTCCAGCCAAAGTGGAACTAACAATTTCATTTAGTGAGTTTGTCATTAAATAAATTCTCCTACGTGAATATAGGAGATCGCCAATGGATTGGGCGAAGCTTAGAGACATTTTCCAATTATTTACTTATCCCACCCTTTACATACCGTTTCATGAACTAAAAGACGTTCGTTTAGAAGAAGACTTAGTTCAAAAGTTAAAAATAATTTATTTCATTTAAATAGAAAGTAACTAAACTCATTCATGACACTGTTCATGTACTGTTGTGATAATTTTATCGCGCCAGAATTATTTGATGGGCAAGAACTTGATCTACCTCCATGGTTAAACCCAAAATGTTCATTTTATTTTACTGTCATACGTCAAACATAATATACGAGTATGAGCCATTGTTCCGAGATAAATACTGAAATATCGGGACCATTAAAAGTCTTTCACGGATGCAACCAAAACCAATCAAATAGGATGAGCGTTGCTAATGAACAAAACTGACTTAAATGAACAAAACATATTCTGGAGAGTTGATCAGACTTCATAGACTGTGTGCATTGAAAAATTAGTATTTCTTTATGAATATTGAATTTTCAGTATTTTAAGCATATAGCAGTAAATTGTAATTCAAACCCTTTTCCGTGCAAAAACGTCATTTCCTGCATAGGATTGATAGATATTCGAAGAAATTTTTCAAACATCGCAGTACAGCCTCAATAAGCCATTTTTGATATTTATTCTCAAAAGTCTTAATTAAGTAAATATTTCTCTTTCGAGACATACAAAAGAAATCCTACAGCTCAGAAACCTCTAATAAACGGATACCAAGAAACATTTACTGACATAGGTACCTGAAATTCATATTTCAAACTACAGACATAATGACTCCCCCCTTGGACACTCAGTAATAAACTTGATATAAACATTTCCCTTTCTAAATACTCTAAAAAAGACCCCCTTTGACTATCATATATAAAAAATAACTCCCCTCCATAGACTTTAGAATAAAGAGATTTTATATACACAGAAGCGCATAGCTCTTTATTGTTTTTTTTCTTCTTATGTTTTAAATTTACTAACATTTCATATTTAATTATGTCCATTGTATTTATTTCGTACATTTTTAATATTTGATTTTGTAGATTATTAATATTTATTTAATTTTGTAAAATTATATTCTTCCATGTTTAAAGATGAATCGTCATTGTAGCGGTATCTCCAATAAATAATAAATAAGCTAATTTCCCTTAAGTTTCCCTTAAGGGAAATTAGCTTATTTATTTATATTACTGCTAAAATCCAAAGTTTGCTTGGCATGAGGAATCCCTTTTCAAAAAATGTCTAAAGGAATTTGTAGATAAAGTGACTGTAACTAAAATTATTTTATTTTTGTATTTATTTCTTTGAACAAGCATAAGAAAGAGGAGTTACATGTTGAGTTTAAATTTCTATAGTCATATGCAAGATGCATTTATAAGAAAACCTAGGCGTTGATTTTCTATACTTCAGCGTTTAAGTTGCAATTTAGAACAACAATTGATTCATTTCTTTTTCCTTTCAAAAAGCGAAGGAAACAAGGCTCAATACAGTTGATTGCAATATTTGCACATGTTTCAAATGTCAGAGACGAGAGAGAGAGAGAAGAAGGAGGGATGGAGGGGGAAAGAGGGGGAGAGAGAATTAATGAGAGGGGAATAGAAAAGGAAGGAAGCTACAAATCAGCTGGGAATGAGCAGGGGATCCATTCATCTGCTTAGACCAAAGGCAAACCTGGGAACCTTCATTCAACATCTTCATCCAAGTTCTAAGAAGACTCACCTCTATCCACCCAGCATTGTTAGAGACAAAACCTACTCCTATTTTAATCTGTAACCAAATATTTTTTTGCATGATGTATAGGAAATGATAATAGAAGTATTGTATTCATTCATTCATGTATTTTGATGAATAGGAGACATTAGTATATCTAGTCCTCTACTCACTGATATTGTGACTGTGATGAATATCTATTTCTGCAAAACAAAATAATACTATATACAATCACAATTTATACAATTTGCAAGTAGTCATTAAGGGGTAGTAGGTGTTGGATATTATAGTAATGGATTCCTGGTATAATGCACAATCAGATTTGATTTGGCAACTATAGTCTTCAACTCAATTCTTATTTCTCACAGCCGACTGGGTTGTCTCCGAATTAGTTGACAACACAGCCACTTTTCTTAAGGGTCAACACTTTCGTCAAATGTTTCAGTTAAAATTTTAAACGCTCATGTGAAGTCTAGAAAATGAATTCATTGATGATCTAATAAATGATTGTCATATGAAAATTAACAATCTAATACAAAACCCAAATAAATTAGGTCTAACTCAATAATTCAATTAAAACTCTACATGCATTTGTGAGTCTTTCTTATGCTTTCTCAAAGGATTAAGTACAAGAATAAAATAATTTTAGTTATTTAAAATAATTGGTGTTAACTATTCATATTCATGTATTGTGTTTAAGTGTTATCATGAAAACCTCCATAGTTTTCAAGTCAAGAAGGTAATGTTTTTTCTTTACAAGAGGAAATAGTGTTTCTTTATGAATGTCGAATTTTCAGAATTCTAAGAACTTAATAGTTAATTTTAACTCAAACCCTTTAGAATGTCTTTAATTTTTCACAGCTACCTCAAGATTTAAGTATAATGATTAGCCAATGAAAAGCATGCTTTATTATTAAATAAGGAGATAAAATATTTTTTGATGGGGCGTATAAAAAAATGACCGTTTTTCAACCGAGTATTTGTATTATTATTTCTTTGATATAAAATACAATTAATACTCAAAGTATAGTCCATTGTTATCTACCGACATTAGCCAATTGCTAGCTAATTGCTAAATTCACGCTGATACAATTCCTTGGGACGGCTGTCAAAGAACTCTGGGACAGCAATTTTAACTTCTGCAAAACTATCAATTTTTTTTCCCAGAAGGGCATGGATCGAAACAAGTTGTAATCCGATAGTTGCGAGGTCTGTACTAAATGGTGGATGAGGCAGGAGTTCAAACCAATGAAGTTCTTTAAACTTTTCTTTGGTTCGACGGGAAGTATGAGGACGAGCATTATCCTGTTGAAATAAAACTCCTTTTCAGTTGATCAAAGCAGGCTAACGCTCTGAGTACTTCGCCTACAATCTTCCCAGTTATTCCCTGTAATGTTCAGAATTCACAGAGCATCTATGAGGATCAAATTCCTGATGAATAACACCTTAACATTTTTATAAAAAAAACCCCCCGCAAATTATGGCTTTTTTTCAAATTGCCCCTTTGCAGCAACCGGAAAAGCAATTTGACCGCAATCTCTAGCCTCTGCTAACGGATATTAGGGTTCCGCCATTAAACCCACTTTCCATCAGAGGTGATATCAGACGGATTTTTGAATAAATTTCGCAAATTTCTCACCCCTTAGCTGATTGCAGAGGAGTAAGTTCGTGAGGGACAGATACTTGTGGACGGATTTGACTCAACAGCTTCCTTCAGAACCTCATCAATATCCATTAATGGTCGCTCGGAACTCTCCTTCCTTCCCAACGTCATATCTCCATTGCTAAATTTTTCAAACCAACGCCACGCAGTGCACAGGTCAAGGTCACCAAGCACTTCATATTTAATAATTTTGGGGATTGGTTCAGTGGCTGTGAAAAGCTTGTTCCAGGAATGCCTTAAATTTATGAGAATTTCGTGGGACACTTTCTAGTTTCTTCTTTAAAAATAATAACTAATCTGGGGCTCTTTTAGCACGTCGAATGGGATTAAACAAGCTTGGAAAATGCTCTTAAGGGAATTATTATGTATTGGTTAATATTAAATTGTGTGCTAGGCCAAACAAGCAATCTTACAATACTGTATTGTGGCTTGTCAGGATGGTCAGGGCAGGTAGACACTAAGACACGAAGTTGAAGTACAAGAGGTGATTATAAATGAACCTAATGTAAGAATTGGACCAATTTCCAACTGACTGAGAAATAGAGTCCATTTTATCCTTAAACCTTTTTTTTCAAATTTTTCAAACTTATTGGATTATGCAACCCTTTAACTTAGAAGAACAATCTTGCTGCAACAAGACGGGTGGTCAACACACTATGCATTGGAAGGTAGAACAGCTGTATCAAAAAAGTTTAATGTGGATAGATAGTGCGCGGTTGTTCAGTTTCTGGCCTAACCATTCTCCAGATCTCACTTCAATCGATTTTTATATGTAGAGAAAACTGAAAAAGAAAATAAACAAGGAAAGCCCATCGGGCAGCCCTGCTTAGCTCAAAGGTACCCTTGCCAACATTTTTGAAAATATATTGTAATCATTTCCAAAACAGGTGCTTCTTCTGTTTATAGAAATTATATTGTTTCCATTTTCTTCCTCAATAATAATCTTAATCTGATTATTCTGATATTATATTTTAAAATATAATTTAAATAAATATTGTAAAATTAGTTTTTTATTTGAAAATCCCCCAAAAAGTTATTCAAAAGATGTTTTCTATTCTTGCTTCTTTTCATGTAGCACTTACAAATTCAATGATATTATAAAATGAAAAAGCGGGGAAAATGCATAAGAATGTAGCATTCATAAGTTGCCTGAAAAATTATAATGATCTTGAGTATACAAGATTTTACAGTGACGTAGATCTCTTAATTTCAAAGTACGTTTGCTGGTTCTTTAATACATTTTTAAGGGCTCTGCATGAGTGTATTAAAAATGGGTGTCACAACATTTGGATGCGCGTCCACTGTCCATGACGAACCTAAGTTGAAAAATAATGCACTATAGACATGAAGACCTACAACTTTTTCCTCAGGCATATTTTGATGAAATCATCCATTTAGCTGTGAAAAGCATTTTATCCGGTTTATCTTGACACAATGTATATATATTCTTATTATTCAGGACCCAATATTTTTATATATTCGTCAAAGTGCAAACAAGGGCCACCAATAGAAACACCTTCCATTCCCCGCGAACTAATCTAAGTTCCAATTCATAATTTTTTTTTAATCGTTACTTATCTCGACATATAAACGTTTTGTTTAACTTTTTACTTCTTTAATCGAGTTTTAATATATAATGGAAATGATCAAATCAAATTGATTACAAATTTAGGAAACGTCAGAACCATTAGATAAATGTATGAAAATATGAACTAAATATTTACCAGTAGTTCATAATCTTTAGCGTAATTTATTTATATTTAGTTTCCATATATTCGACAAACAATATATGGAAACTAAATATAAATAAATAAAAAAGCGAGGCTTCCTACAGCGATTATTTTATTTGAAAGGGTTATTCATGCTAAAATAAAGTTTAAAAACCCTGGGGAAGACGAGTTCAGCATTATTCTGATCAATCTTTTGAAAGTTATATATTTTTTTCCACCTCATGCCCAAAGGAATTTGTACGCTTCATATCACTGTTCGAACATAATATGCTTAGAACATGTTGGAAAGGTTCATCGTTCATGAATAACTAGTATGTAAATGGAATATATATATATATATATATATATATATGTGTGTGTGTGTGTGTGTGTGTGTGTGTGTGTGTGTGTGTGTGTGTGTGTGTGTGTTTGTGTGTGTGTGTGTGTGTGTGTGTGTGTGTTTGTGTGTGTGTGTGTGTGTGTGTGTGTGTGTGTGTGTGTGTGTGTGTGTGTGTGTGTGTGTGTGTGTGTGTGTGTGTGTGTGTTTGTGTCTGTTTTGAAAACAAAGGATGAGAAACTGAAAAATAGAGGAGACAATCAGTGAGAAAATGAAAGTGTGTGAGAGAGAGATTGAAGAAGAGAGAAAGTTTAAAGAAAAAGCAAAGGCAGGGAAGTGAAATTTAATTATAGTAAGCTAATAAACTTACGTAGGAGTTCCGTTCAAAGTGCTGTAGGGTTCGGGAAAGGTACAAAGATCTTCCGAAGGTGTTAGATGCTATACAATAGAGTCGCACTAATAAATACTATTACTAAGAAAAAGTGTCTGTATATTTATTGACCAACTCTCAAACATAACCTTCTAACTGGCAATCCAGTTCAGTTTTATTACTTTACTTGGGACAAATATGGTTGTTCCCAATATCCTCTATTTTACGTTTTCCATGACTTAGCTACCCTGGAAAGTCGACACCTTTGCTGAATTCAGGGGAGTATTTGCAATTATAATCCATCAATAGGTACGAGAGACATATAAAAAAAAGTCCGTCACGCAGGAGCTGCGTAAACTAAGCAGATTTCCCACGAGAAGTTTTACAATAGAGAAATCTGCCTAATAACAACTGTAGTAGTAAGAAGCCTCTAAACCTAAAACATTATTTAGGGCGTAATAACCCAGTAGTTTCTAGCCCCAAAAAACAGTTAACCTAACCTCTAAACCTATTCACGAGGGACGAATAGTTATAGAA
>CM032228.1:147072500-147252500 GCA_019009955.1 Riptortus pedestris | reverse complement strand
GCCGTTGTGTTACACTCAGAAATGCCAATTTGTTTATATTTCATAAACCATTTAAACAAATAATATTAGATGATTTAAAGAGCTTAGGAGGAATGCGCAATTACGTCAGCTATTTACATTGCTCCGTTAATGTGTTACGTAAACACAGCATGTGTATGCACAACTATGAATACAAAGTTTCTTCTGCAGACATACAATTATTATAATAGCCATTTAATACATAAAATAGCTGTAGTTATATTATGGACCGCTTTTGGGAAAAGAGATATTTTTAGATTTCACCCTTTTGACCCCCCCCCCACTTCTACTAATACGATATTCAATTAAAGCAACTGCATCAATAAACTTCTTCATGTTCAGCTTAAATTTCAAGTCCTGGTTACGTAGGCTACATATTATGACTGTATAAATGAATGGAATCTGAAATACTGTCATGAGCATGGCACTACAGCACATCTTTGAAGGATATTCATACGATAATTGTTATATGTTTGGCAGTTTTTTGGGGGGTTTTGTTTAAGGTATATAATAGCAAAACGACGGAAATTATCCATAATTAGTTCATTTTTTACAGTACAAATTCTTCAGTCTAGGCTCAAACTTCTAATCAAGCATATTGTAAGACTATCTTTATTGCATAAATGTGCAAAATATAAGGCTGAGTTATAATGTTATCCCAAAGGGTAGAAACACACACACGCGCTGGTGTGTGTGTATAAACATTATATATATATATATATATATATATATATATATATATATATATATATATATATTAAAACAAACACTATGATTTTATGAAGTTAATGTAATCACAGAATTTTATTTTAAATATTGTTACACTAAATGTGTGGTAGGATTCTTAACTTAATCACAAGGTAAAAATCAAATGAATAAAATGTGTTTTTAAGAAAAATAATGCCACAATAGACCATATTGTCAGATAGGAGAATAACGCCTTGCGCACAGGGTTTTTTTTTATTATTTACCAGGAAACGACGAAATTTCCACTTTCAACTAATACTTTACAATACTCCAATTCTAAAACAGATGTATTAGTACTTTTAGGAATATAATTTAACCACCGTCTTACATGGGTGCCCCATTTAAAGAACCTCCTCACAAAATATATGAATTCGATACAGTTATGAGAATATTAAGCTATTGTAGAACTTGAAAAATGATGATATAGAAAAATAATTTGAGACTAATACATCTGTTTCACCAGGTAAATTATGGATTACGAAAGGACAGCATATTCGTCTGCCAAGCCCACAGTACTTAATATGCTATACATAATTCAGTTTTGCAATTAGCGCTACGAGAATTCAGATCATGCCCTGGAATGCAAAAGAATTATCAATCTAATTGCAAATTACTTCCACAAGATAAAATCATTCCTCCCGCCCTCATGAATCGCTGAGAGTTATGATAAATATACGAACAGTGGCCAACTCATAGTGGTCCACTAAGTTTACTCTAGAATCATTGAAGCATAATTAAAACCTTTTTATCTTTACTGTTTTTGCTTAAAAAACAACAGGAACAGACCTTGAGCTTATTCGATTCACCACAGATTCATCACTGACTAGATTTAAAAAAGAAACCCTGACAGAACTGAAAAAAGTTCATGACATAAAAATACCTTAGCTTACCACAGCTCCACTAACATAAGTACTGAGTACTCCACTAACTGCGTACTATTAACAATACAATTTACGTGTGACCATCAAATTTCAGAAACGTAAGAGAGACCTATTAGTTCTCTCCAGGCTTAAAAATGGGCTCACTAATTTAGAATCTAACACATAAATACTTGACGACAATATAAAGAGGCCCAATTGGTTTACATGTAACATTGACTTGCCCATAAGAGATATATTAAAAGAATGAAAAAAATGGCGAGTTCGATTCTTGCCTGGGCAAAGGAAATTATTTAGTGACGAAATTCATTAAATAACATCCTAAGTCCCACCCTGGCTAGAAAAGGGTGGTAACATGTAGATAACCCGTCCCAATTAGCCTGAGTTGCAAAAAGTGGACGTTAATAAATAGTAATAGTAATAAAAAATGACACCAGCACTTTACGACCTTCAAGACATTGTATTGACAGAAGCCAGCCAATACATCAACTACATTATATTCCTGTATCAAATTCTACATAATTTAACTTTCAAAATAAGTTTGCCATTGTATGAAGGAGGACACACAGTAATTGCAGAGTTTACCTCAATATTGAGGTGTATAAAGGTGAACCAGATAACATTGGGTCTACCATTTTCAACGTTATTTATTTACTTGATCAAACTAAAACAAGATTCAATTACACTCACAACAAACAAGTATCTTTCAAGTATTCTACTATCGGCCTTAAAATATATTTATTATTTATAATTGATTTACATCAGGTTACTTATCACCTTCTTTTAGCAGATTTCCCTTCAGGGAAATCAACTATTGAGGTCGTACTCTTGACCCGATTTTCAAAACATTTATTCAAATGTCAATTGATCCTACACAGGAGATGACGAAAATGAGGTCCATTCAAAATTTTATATATATATGTATATATATGTCAGTTAATGCACTAGCGGTCGCAATTTCATCGTCTTATGTAAAAAATAAAATATCAAGTTCGTTAACAGCTGAAATTGGAACAGGGGGGGGGGGGGGTTACAGGTGAAGATTTTCGAAAATTCGAAATATCTCCGTTACTATACGTTGGATTGAAAAATTGTATAGAACAAATCTTATTGCAAATGTAATGTAGTATAAATATTGTTATATACATTTATTCTGTATCTTGCATATTAACCTATTTTTCAGTTTTCAGCCCTCAGAAAACCCCTATTTCTACTCATGTCACATAAACATTACTCTGTTATATAATAGACCACTTTATTCGAAGCTTAAACATTTAATACAGTTTTCAAGAGACCCTAATTATACGACATACATTCAAATATGTTCTGTTGATCCCCTCGTCTTAAGTTTTTGGATTACTAAAATTTGAGTGATTGTGATAATTATTATTCTGATTCATTATAAATTGCAATACTAGATTCCGTAAATAGTTTTCAATAAAATAAATATGGTCATTTTCGGATATATTTCATTGATTGCTTTTCTTTCCGGTGAAGAATATTTCTTTCTATCAGTCCAGCTCTGAGAGGTTGGCAGACCTGTTTACATTTCAGACGCTTTTCGTTGGGAGGTTATTAAAATTGACTGAAAGATTTCTCTTTACCGTTTGTATTTATTCACGGTGGTGTTGTGTTATCATGTATGTAGATTTATCTATTGCAAAACTTCACGAGGGAAATCTGCTTAGTTTACGTAGCCCCTGCGTGACTGACTTTTGTTACTTAAATAAACGAATTCTCCCAGGTGCGAAATATAAAACAAGTCATTAAATATTAATTTTAAAAATTAAATTTCTTTAATTTTCACCTATCATTTTCGTGTGTTCCACCCACAACAGCTTCAAGAAAATACGTCCAAAATGCAATATACCAAATTAATTTATGAGGATATATCTATATACTTGTAGACTAATTCTGTCAATCTGAAATCTCCAAGTATCTGAACAAAATAGCAATTTATTATAAAATTGTTGAATTAATAATAGTTAGCCTTGGAAATGGTTGTCCAAGTAAGTGATTTCCTCTCTTGGGAATGAGGCTTCTAATAAGGAAAATTAATGGAATCTTCAATTGAATAGTCATTGAGAACTGAGGTAATTATGGAATGTTGAACAACCAATTACGAAACATACCAGGCCATTAACTATTCATTTAATTCGATTTCTTATTCAATTTCTCATATCTCTGGTAGAACCGAAAACCTCATAAATAGAAGCCGTTTCAGTAATTCTACTTTAAATTAGAAAAACATATAGATAGATTAGTTGGTTATTATTCGTTTCGAATTGAAAGAGTTCATTTGACCTAGCTATTGGAAGCTCAAATACCTGGAAGGGATAGTTACGGAGTGGAATAGTCTGAAAGCAGATATGTAAGCCAGATCGGCCATGCCCTGCTAAAATAAAATGGCTCCACTTTATGTATTTCAACAGGAAGCTAAAAGTAAACATAAATAAAAAAAAAAAGGTCATCGGACTAATATTCAGCAGTGAAATGTGGATATTCTCGAAAGAGAACTGAAGGCCCCTCCCAGTCTGGGAGAAAATAACCTTATGAAAGATTTGATTAGGATTCCTTTAGAGAAAAACTGATATGGGAGTAGTCACAGCAGATGTCAGTGAAGTAAAAATATATCAGACAGAAGCTGTCCCATTATATAATGCATACTAATATCTGAACTCCAAGGAATCTTACTGGTCCTGAGGAACTCCAAAACATCACGAAACAAACATCTTATCATTTACACAGACTCATTAAGGACTCCATATACTCCTAGGCATCTACGTTAGTCATCCAAATGCCCTGAAAATAAAATATGAAATACAATTCAACTGGCTGGAGATCAAGGCTTAGAAATGAGGAAGACTGCTGGCTTGGAAGCAAGAACAGTTACGACTCAACACAAATACGAAATCAATAACTTACTTCATGAGGAATTAACAAGGCATGGAGAACAACCAATTATAAATGTATGGCAAGCAACCTGTACAAACATAAGCAAGATAAATTACGTATTATAAATCTGTAATTTGTGTGTCTTCGTCTAAATTCAGGAATTCTAGACGAGGAGGGGTCACACTCTCTAGACTCATAATAGGTCACACCGAAATAACCACATGAGCATTTCATGACCAACCCCTCCCCCCTACATCCCACAAGCCCATCTTCACAGCATGTAACGTTGACCTGGCAATCAAACACACCCTTACTGACTGCCGAAAACTACATACATACAGGATCCACATGATTGCAGCCGATATATGAAGCAAATATTCACTTATCTAAAACGTTTAAATATACAAAGTGAATTTTAAACGTTAGAACTGTCATTTTTTTTCTGAATAACTTTGCACACCAAAATTGTCATTATATTAATTTTTAAGACCATTTTTTTTTGTAATTAGACCAATTTTTAATTTGCCTATATCAAGTTTTTCAGAATTGTTGTTAGTTCAGGTGCTATCATTTGACAGAATATCATGTGGAGTATAACCAAATTAATAACATATGTTTTTACGCACGTTACAAGAAAACATCCTTTATTCAGATTATTCCAAAAATTACTCTTCCAACATTATTCCTAAATAAGGCCCCACCCTGGTTAGAAAAGGGTGGTAAACTGTAGATAACCCGTCCCAATTAGCCTTAGTTGCAAAAAGTGGCCGTTAATAAATAATAATAAATAAGGCCGCTAACCGTCTTAAGAAGAACTCTAGGTACAATAACAATTATCTCTTTCATTATTTTCCCTCAATTGACGGAGATGAAAAAGCACAATTAAAAGTTCTGAAAAACCTCTTGCATCTTCCTAGAAATACTCCAAATTCATACTTGTGGTTAGATGTGGGTATCAGACATTTGAAGCTTGAAATATTCAATCGTACTTTAAATTGGTGGTTTAAAATCCTCAAAATGCCGGAAAACAGGTTAACTCATCTGCTTTAATAGATTGTTGCAGCTATCTGAATGCAGACGACTACCATTTAGCTGGGTGAAGGAGCTGAAGTAATGCACTCCACTGGAGCTAGAGGATGTGTGTAACTTACATGACCAGGACATACTTTTAAGGAATAAAAATGACTTAATTGCAAAATTAGACAATCGCCTCCTAAGTAAAGGCATAGAAAAAGTAACAATGTTAACAGCGCACATTATAGGAATATATCTAACATTATCTTTGGGGAAGACTATTTCAGATTCAGATGTCATATAAACAAATTAAGAATTATCTCCCAAGTAAGGCTTGCCGGCGACAGGTTTCAAAGGTTGAGCCTGAATAAATCATTCTTTGTTTGAAACACTTCCTCCAGTCCGCTATGTATTAGTAATGAACTTGACAATTTGAAACAGTTTTTCATCTCATGCTCTATTTGAACGCCTATACGGCAGCAGGTTATCCAAAAATATATTAAGAAGATGACAGACACCAATTTAGTATTTGAGGACTTATTAAAAATAGAAAGTTTAGACAAATTAAAGATTTCTTAATAGTTGTTAGGGTAGCGTTAAAATACGAAGTTTTGTGCTTTATGAGTAATTGGGAAACACGTAAAATTTCATAATTATAATTTAATTATTTACTTATTTATCTTTAAGCTATTAGTGTAGTCAAGTTCATGCTATTTTTCTATCTTTAATACGTAAGCAATCTCTTTTTATTTTTTAGCTATCTCTGTATATATATATATATATATATATATATATATATATATATATATATATATATATATAGTAAATTTGTAGTTACTTTGTTTGAATTATTTAATAGCCAGAATAAAGTGAAATCAACAATATTTGTAGTACAATATATAAGTAAGTTTTAAACAATGTAGCAGTCCGACTTTAGAAGTAAATAATCATTTTTCCCTATTCAATTGCTAGATAATTACTCATTTGTATTTCAACCTCTCCCCTTTAAGCATTAGTTTTATTTTCAGGGCTCTTATAATTAAACGTTCTTTAATATATATGTGTTATTATGTATTTTTGCGTATATTATATTTATTAAGAGGAAATTAAAGAATTTGATTAATAGGGAAGCAAGATAAAAAAAATATATATATTCTTTTAGAGGTTAAATTACGAAACCACTTAATTTCGCCTTAGACTACATTCCATACTATGAATAGGTTTCTGGACGCCCAGGAATTTTCATTAAGTCTCATTCTTTCCATGAATCGCAAGATGAATTCTCAATTAGGGTGAATAATAGGTTCAGAATGTCTACCGTTTGCCTGCCAGTAAATACTTTCTTCAACCAACCAACCTTTAGGTGTGTGTGTGTGGGTTTAATATTTCATTCAAGATAAAATATTACTATGGAATGAAACAAGCAAAAGCACTGACAAGAAATTTGAACCAATCCAGATTAAGAATGAATTGTATTTCAAACTGCAACTTTGCTCACTCTTATACATCTTATCTTTGTTTCTAAAGTACCAATCCACCTAGAATATAATGCCTAACTGTTGCACTACACCATTAAACGGAACTTGGATTAAAATGAAAATATATTCCTTACCGAAAGGATTAATAGCGAATAATTCTGTTATCATAACTCGTCAGGGAGTTGAGATATACATGGTTCTGTGCTGTACGACCTCTGACTACTAAATGAAGTAGGTCTGACACATTTTCGTATAGAGATAATTAAACATAAAATGGGATATAAAGTTCTTTGGTTTTATAATAAAGTAAGCAATAAACTGTTTAATATTCATTGGCTATTTTTCTTATCACTTCAACAATGCCTCTAATTCTGAAAAAAATAACCATTGTAGTTTGCATACGAATCAGAAAAATCACGGATATCTAGTCGACCATTATTTCTACAAGACTCCCAAAGGGCTAAAAGTTATGAAAGGGAAGCGAAAAGTCGTCGGGCCTTTTCCCACCAACTTTTAATAGGAGCTTTAACTTTCTCTGCTGTAAATCAGGTAGTGGCCTGGTCCAAAGAATTATCAGCGTCCCTTTTGTAAAAACGTTTTCCTTTTAGAAATATCTCTTCATCATTATCATAGTGACCAAACAATTCTTTTCGCTCCTATTTATCATCGTTAAAGGCATTACTTAAATCATTGGTTAATTAAAAGTCTTCTCAGAAGAGACTGAGTACTAGTAGTCTCTAAAACCATTTTTTGAATTACAATTAAACTCACCAGAATTTAAAAAAAACCAGAAACTTTTAGGTTGACTTTAAAAATCATTCAAATTTTCTTGCAATCAGGTCACACTGCAACATCGTACACGGTTTATGTCGATCACACAAACGGAAAAACCTCTAGGGAACATAAAGAGCTCATCAAGAACAAGATGTGTGATTGTGTAAGTGTGAATATGTTGTGGAAATAATACTCCACCTGAAGGATCCATATCGATGGTTAACATGTGAGTCGTTTAAAGTTTTAAATTTTGAAGCAAAAAAGAATTCACCACAAATTTGTGCTTATGTTTTCTCCAATATTTGTTAATATTTTTTGATATTGAACATGACCTTCTGGTACTAAAGCTCCATCATGGAGTTATTACAAACAAAAAAGAACAAGTTTGAGGCCCAGGAGAACAAGGAGTCAAATCAAATAAAAAAAATTACTCCTTGATGACGCAATTGAGTTCATAGTAGTTATGAACTATCTTGTTGATTAATACAACATTAGAAAAGGGTGGTAACCTGTAGATAACACGTCCCAATTAGCCTTAGTTGCAAAAAAGTGGACGTTAATAAATGATAATAATTATATAATGGGGGGTTAATACTCAGTTCCCTGGAAATCGTTTTATTGGGGGGGGGTATATACAACCGGTAAAGAGGATTATTTTCTGGATGTTGAGAACTTTTCTCATAATTCAGTCAGAATCCATCTAATAATACAGATTTTTGGCATTTGTAGAGATCTTTTAATTCTGCTGCTGTCTGTGTTTTCTCAATTACTTAGCAATTTCTCTTTTTAACATTCTCATCATATGGTACAGACATCAACGATAACTGCTGATTTAATTTGCTAAATAATGATGAAAATAACCGGTTCTTTTATAATGGATAGTGTGGTCTGTTAAAAGTGCTTTCATTAATTTATGAGCAAGTAGCTATAATACGGAACTTTCTTGTCCCCGAACCGAGTTGCATTAAATTCCTTGATTATATATCCTGCTACATTATTGTGTCATAACAAGTACTCTGAACCAGACAACATCTCACGTCCTACCGTGATATGGTGAATAGAGTCGAAAGTTTTGTTGTAATGTCCGTCATCCGTCCGAACTAATATGTCTAAACATACGCCGTCTGTAGGATATACTTGCAACAACCACCGTCCTGAAAGCAATTGCAAACCCCCTGGTTTTTAAAAATAGCTGTAGAGATTTTAGCCTTGCTTGAGACTATAGATTTCAGTCATGTCTGTTGTCGAATTTGACAAATGGCTATTTGCTATTATTATTTCAATTTACAGAAAGGAGTTGTAGGAGAGATGATTAGTCTAAGAATACATGCATTTATGTTCATTATTATTATTATTTATTAACGTCCCATTTTTGCAACTAAGGCTAATTGGGACGGGTTATCTACAGGTTACCACCCTTTTCTAGCCAGGAAGGAACTAAGGATTTTATTTAGTGAATTCCGTCACTATATACATTCCGATTGCCCAGGGCGGGAATCGAACTCGCCACTCTAGATTTACCATGTGAGATTAAAGTCAACTCTTTAACTAGCGTGTTTTAGCTCAGACCTTTTTGTTCATCATGGGGTAACAAAAAAATGTATAAAAAAAGAGAGAATACTTAGAAAGAAAGTTTAACTATGATTGACTAAGACTATTATTCTATTTATCTTGCATCAACTTACAGAAATCCCACTTTCTTAATTCACGGAATTACTTGATTAGTTTGGGATTTAGACACAGAAAAAAGCCTATCCGATAGTTAGCACCACGCAGTAGCCGTTTTTAATTTATACAATTGTGTTTTTAATATGGTATGTTAATGTTAATAGTATTTAAAGATACGATAGAGGTTATCTACAGATTATCCTTCTTCTTCGCAGGGTGAGGTAAAAGATTTTATTTAGTGAGTTCGTTACTTAATTAGTTCACGTTTTTCGAATCGAATCTTCGATTCTAGGTTCACTAAGTACATTAAGACCAACGCCTTATCTTACAAAAACCTTTTCCTATTAGTTAACCGTCTTTGAGAATTTATAGGTAAGAATTATATTGAGTTAGAAGTAGAGCAATAATGAGGCTAACTAGAGTAGGCGGAAGGATTGCAGGCTTTATCGATCCCCAACACACCGCATCCAATCTACTAACACCACGGCCATTAACATGAATCTGTTTACGTAATTATTATTATTAGTCACCCTTTATCGGAAAGTCAAAGGAATCTGGCTGCTACTATATAGCAGAACATAAATTGCTGGAACGCGGTAAGTTAGGACCGTAACCATCAACGGTTAATGTAATGAGTTCAACTTTAATGTACATTTTTTAGCGTAAATTATTTAATACAAGTTTATCACTCAAGCACCATAACATTTACCAAAAACAACATTAGGTTAGGGAAAGGTGAAGAGAATATTGAAAACCAATGGCAAATTTATTCAAATTCCTCTTTAAATTTATGAGGCTACTGCAGAAGGAATCATCTGAAATATTAATGTGCAAAGAAACAAAATAAAATTTAAAATATCATTTTTTCTATGGGTGTCATTATCGGTCACACGAGTCTTAGTTAAAATTCATCCCTGGAACAACAAATCAATCAAATTAAATTATTGCTTCTTCCTTAATATCCTGATTATTTTCACGGTTCAATTGCATTAAAATACAATTGCAAACGAAACCTGATATGCCTATAAGAATAATAATAATTCAATTTGACATATACTCGCGTACTCTCATGCATGTGTGTATTATCTTTATATCTCTATGAGTACTGGGAAGTTCATGAGCTATTGCAATGAGGCTTAACTAAATCAGTTTCTATGTGTACATGATGAACCGGTTCTAATTATTCACATCGTGAATCATTTTAATCAGACTCATGGCTTGTATTCATCAGTATTCATTCATACGCATATCAATAAAATTGTCCTTCAAACTTTAAAAAATAGTCCGAGAATAATATATTACCAAAAGTGAAAGCATTAAATGACACTTAAGATAAAAAATGTGAGTTTGGGAGGTGATGGATCAATAACCCGCCCAGCAACCTGATTCACGCAACAAGTAAATTAAGTCTGAAAAGGTATTAAAGCACCTTCAAGATATATAAGCGGACATCAATATCGCCAACCATTAATAAATGGTAGCTCTGGCAATAATAATAATATTATGTAGTAGATTGGTTCCCCCGGCATATATATATATATATATATATATATATATATATATATATATATATATATCTATATATATCGGGGGGAACTAATCCACTACATAATATGCCAGACTCAGCTAGTCAAGCGATGTTGTTCATTGTTCATGAAACACTAACAAACCGTAGAACTACACAAGGCGATAGCTAACATCAACAGATAGTGAATCTTGTCTCCACAAGATACGCTAGTCATGATAAATACACTTTTGTATCAAGAAAAAGCGAAATGTGGAGCCCAAAAAAATGGAATAAGGCGGAGATAAGGACACTATTCATCAAGAATAAACTGAACACTGAGTACCTACAACTTTCGGCAGCCTTGGAAATGGTGCATCCAAAGTGCTTGTATGTGTACTTGACTATCAGCTAATAATGACGGTACTACCGATTGATTTGACAAAGGTATTATTTTTAAAGACCATGTTATCTACCATTTTTAATGCTCTTTATTACTTATAGTACTCAGGTTGTTCAAAAGCATGGGTGGCAGGCAATCTACGTCAATGTCTAATCCTTTGAAAAGGCTTGAACTAACAAAGGGACACAGGATATGGTACGGAATAGCAGGTCTACTTATGTCTTCCCAATTCTAAATATTTTTTTTTGGAAGAAAGTAACGCAAGGACAAAATCACCTTTGCTTTTATTCTTTCCCCAGAACCGGTTGTTCATCACTTCGTTGGAATATTACAGTGGGATTGCCGATAGCACCAGTGGATGTTTGAATCACTCTCAACGACCACTTCTTATTATTAGTAAACTTCCAATCCATTCCTTTTCCCCAACTAATTGGTAATAAAAGAATGTAACGTATGATAAATAATAGCGTAACCTGCTTTAAAAATCCCCAAATCCTTTTAACACTTTGTAGGATTTAAAAGAACAATTTCTGAAATTTAAAAATTTGCACTTATTAACGTAATATTTGCACCATGGGAATATTCTATGGATCTATTATAGTATTATGTAGTTAGTATCTTACTGATAAATATTTTTCAAGGTTTGTGCCTTATTCAGCCTTCCCGACGAGAAGTAAATGAATTCTGTAAATCCAAAAATTGGACAAAGGTTGTCCATAAAATGGTAAAAGTATGGAAACGTGTTTTCGTAAATTTGTGTGCATTATTAATATAAAATTTCTAATAGAAGGCCTGGAGAACGTAGACAATTGCTTAACTAAAAGGATATTGAGAAAGTTAGGATTCAATAGTCTATTAAACTACTACTCTAGTATTCTGTATACGTGCGGACTCCGTTAAAATAAAAAAATGAGGGAGCAAATATAGAGCAATGAACAATAGAGAATGAATGAATGTCATGAGAGAATTGTTAGAGCATGGCTTCACTCGACTTAGGCAACTTACCACATTTGTAAAAGAAAAGTCATCACACCAACTCTTCTAGTTTCACTTTAATCATAAAGACTAACCCCTTTTTTGTCCTTTTATGAACTGTTTTTCCGGGGTGTATAAATCTCAGGATACAAAAATGTGAGTACAAGGATTTGGCCTCTAAAATATGTGTCATCCCTAAGCTAAGTGTATTAATTTTCAAGTCAATAACAGTAATTAATTTTAAGATTATAGGTTACTACGGTGCCCAAAGTGAGCATTATTCTATATGAAGACTTCATTTAGTATACCCATAAGATACTCTTTTAGTATTTGTAAAGATGATTGCCCATATTTTGTATAAACACGCCATTTAAAAGATTGATCCATGATAGTTTCAGTGATTGAACAAACCTAAATTTTGATTTACACAGGGCGTCCCAAAGAAACCAGATCAAATATTTTCACGGTTAAGCGGATGATTTAATGAAATAACCTCAGATGAAAAAGTTGTAGGCCTCCATCTCTAAGGCGTTATTTAAAAGTAAACTATTATCTGCTTATTATGGGCCTCCTCATGGCCACATTGGTTTATGCTTATACATCATTTAGAACATTTGCAGAGAGGGAGAGAGAGATCTTTGTCTCTTATCGGTCTAACATAGTACTACATTGTGCCAAATTGAACATTATTTTGACTTTAAACCTTTGATAAATACGTATAGTTTGTCTTTTCTCTGTCCAGGGCCACCAAATTTTGAGATTTTGATACCAAACTTAAGATCACTAGTATTATTAAGATATCAATTTTTAAACTAAGGGACGAGGCCAAATTATAGGGGAATAAGAAATAAAAATTAAACTCTCCCGCTTACCACGCACTGAACGTGGAAAATTTTGAGAACTCAAATGAAAGTAAATTACAAATTTTGTGCTATGCAATTGTGACTGAAATCGAGCTGATTTTCATTTAAAGGTATGATCACAAGGCAAAATTAAACAAGAATTCCTCCAAATTTTCGTGAACATTCAAAATTAGGTTACTCAAAGTTATGTTAAGTCAAGTTTAGTTTTATAAATGTCTAAGGCATTAAACTTTTTTAAAATAATATTTAGTCGACTTATATAGTCCTTTACTACCAGGGTAAGTAAATAAAACTCTTCTTCACCTTGAAAATGTTTATAGAGTATTTTGCTCTAAAAGTTATGGCTCCAATATACCACCTTTTCAGGGACACTAACATACTGTTAATGAAATGTTGGTTACCTGGCGTAGGATTTCATCAGCTGATTTAAATCAATACTAAACATCCTATTTATAATCCATTTTTTAGTCGGCAGTTAAAACTCTATAGAATATATTTTAATTTTTTTTATTAACGCCTTTATTTCTATTTTTTATAATATGAATGATTTCCTATATTTTTCTTTTTATACCATTCCATTCAATACGTTTTTCTGCTTCAAAATCAATGTACCTTTGCCCTGAATGATTTGAGCTATTTTATTTTCATTATAGTCTACACTAGCTGCTTTATTCTTATTGCTTACGAGGATTCTCCTATATAAGTAAATTATAATAGTTAGTGCTTTCTTTTTATAAATTATTCGTATTTTATTTTATTCTTTTTTCTAGTGAAATTCCTTGATATTTTATTGCTGATAATTTAGGCAGGATATTTTGAAAACGTCATTACAAATTACTCTCAATTTCTTGGGAATTTTTGAATGGAAATAATTATTATTATTTTTATTTCTAGTTTTTTAACGGCTATTTTGTCTTTATACATGTTCTTGGAACAATCATTACTAGTACCAGCTTTATTGGGAGATTTAACAGCAACAACTCCTGCATTTATTTATTTCTGGGAATATGAATTGCATGATCATTTTCCTTTTTATATTATTATTATGTACAATATACCTGTTCAATTGATAACTTTTACTTTTTATTTGGCCTCAGATTCTTCCAAAGGAATTTGTCTCCTTTAAATAAAATATGTGCAACTTCGCTTGAAAAAGGCATTTTCTAATTTGATTAAATCTGGGTTGAATTGAATATTTACTTCTTTGATTTCTGCTTTAGAATAAATTACTGTCTTTCTAGATATCTTTGCCTAATAATTTAGAAGAGTAATCGTTTCCTTTAGAAGCTCGCGGTTAGTCACATTGGTATGCTTTGGAGCACCATTTAAAATCAATAAAATTGTCTCTCTTTCTTATGTATTCTTCACCTAAGAAACATGCTCAATTGCCATTTCCAACGCCATTGGTAAATTTAATATTATATTATTTTCCATTGAATTTGACTATCATTGCATCAATATTGGTTTTTCCTCAACAGATAAAAGCCAATCATCAAAATATTTATAAAGGAATTGTGTTTGTCATTATTTACTCCCTTAAACGTATCATTCATGAAAATACCACCTATACCAACTGAAAAAGGATCTCCCATTTGAATTCTGTAAACATGTTTAAACACTTCTCGTTAAATTAAAAGTACCGATCCTGGCAACATAATTTATTTATTTCAATAAATGAATCTAAAAATCTGTCAGTTGCCTATAAAATGTTATTTATAATATTATATATATATATATATATATGTGTGTGTGTGTGTGTGTGTGTGTGTATGTATAAGTATACATTGAGTGTCAGACGGATGGTCTGATCAAAAAAGCTACAACAAAAAGTTGTAGTTATCTGCAATTAACTTTCAAAGTATATTTTATTTCAACAATTGGGGTCCAATGAAAAGTTTGGAGTGCTCAGACGACCCTTTACTTTTATCTTGCTTTTATAGAGAATATAATGTGCAGCATTACCCTTCGTTAAAAATTAAAGGAGTTATTGGGATTTTCGTAATTTAGGCACCTTAGGCATACTCTGTTGTGTTGGTAATTGGTGAGCATATTTTTTAGTGGGGTGATAGATGCAACCTTTCCATATTTTAATTTAAAATACTGGTTTCATATATATATATATATATATATATATATATATATCGTTACCAAACTCGATATATAAGCGTTTAATGAAGAATTAAATATCAATCAATCAATTATGTTAAAAGCTGAAATCAGAATGGAGGCGCGGCTGTTTAGAGAGGAGGAATTCACTTAATTCGAAATATCTCCGTTATAATACTTCAAATCAACAATTTTATAGAACCAGTCTTATTGAAAATTTAATTGTTTATACATATGGTAATATTTGTATTTTCTTTATCACAAATAGTAACAGAGATATTTGTAAAATTGGATGAGTAGGTAGCTTTATTGCTAGGTGGTTATTTATTTATATATTCAGTAACCAAAATGCATTATACAATAATAAGAAGATGGAGAAAGAACTAGACTCCATCGTTGAGGAATATGAAGAATTTTAGAAAGATTTCTTTTGTATTCCCTCCAAAGAATATGATCTATATTGACACAATTTATATTCATATTCCTCTTTGGTTAAGCCATTCGCTATTTTACTTATCTATATAAGTTTATTTTTTTGAAAAAGGAATTTTCCAAATATCTAAATCATATGACATTTTATCAACCTACTCTACAATGAATATACTTCAAAATTGGTTTATTCTCTTAGCTATGTATGTGTAAAGAAAGATAAACGAAATATTTGAAGTCATGTCACATTATAACACATAGGCATGGAGGTTAGAATGTTTGTAAGAATTCTGAATAGAGAGGGCCCGGGAATCGACGTCGCTAACCTGTAGCCATCAGAGTGGAACAGATTAGAGTAAATGTCACTGAGCCCACGCAAATAAAACTCCCAAGTTTACATGAAAAATTATAACTATAAGTGTATTGTAAACCATCACCGATTCTCACTGAATAAGAATGAACTTGCTGATGCGTTCATATATGATTTCAAATTAATAACCGTTTTAACTTGTATGTGCCCTTTATTGTGTTAGAATCCGCACTATTGGTAAAGAATCGTTAATCTACGTTCGTAAGGAAACATTTAAAACTGTGTTTTCAAATTGTCAATAAATGTCAGTGGTGAGGAGTATCATGTTTTCTATTTGATTTATAATTCCAATTTTATTTGGGAATAAAAAATATTGCATATCTATAATTTTGAAAACAAAATATTTTTTTTAGTTTCATTTATCATATAATTTATTCCCAATTAAGATATGTTAATATATGATCTTTCACTTCTGATGTCAGCGTGGTAATAGCCCAACGCTCTTTTGTAGTATAGGTCCATACTATTAAGCATTACGCGTTTATTAGGGAGTTATGCGAGACTGAAGCAATGATATTCCTCCGTATTTTTTACACTCGCAACATTTTTCAGGGTTGATAATATGGGGTTAGTGTCCATCTCTCAGGGACCAGTTCCTATCCCCTAATTTCCGTAAATAATATTTCCGTATCAACGACTATACACTGTTTTTTTTTATTTATTTTTTATTTTTTAGCAGTTTGCTAGTCAAACCATCAATCCGAGGGGCTTTTCACCTTGATACAATTACATGTAGGCCTAATTTAATATGAAGTTAGACAATATCCTTTAGAGTATAGGAGTTTCTAGAGAAGATCTCGAAAACCAGCACCATATCATTTAAGTGGTCAAATGTGGCTTTACTCGATGGCCCCATGTATATGTGGGTAAGGCTCTCGGCGGGTCTGTGTCTAGTAGTGAATTCTTAGCATAAATCAGATTAGCTAAGTACAGATTTTCCCTTTTCTCATATAACAATATCCTAAAACTTAATATTCTATTTATACCCTTGTGTGCTGAGGGTTAGAATTCTTCCACGATATACCCTACCTCCGTAGAAGACCAATCCAGGAGTGTGGTCACTGTTAAACCGCTATTACTAGGAGTGGGTAGTAGCACATTCTCATCCAGTCCCAAGCTTGGGTAGGGGCGTTCCCATCTGTATAAAAAGCCTGACGATGTGACAGAGTTAAAGTGAGTACAATAAAAGCATGGGATTATCAACCAAATATGCCACATTTTGTTGAGCGTCAAGGACTCCCCCTCCCCATTTCTGATGCGATTCCCAATTACATGCAATCGATACTTCGTAAAGAGAAGAAGCGAAAAAAAGACGTATAATAATAAAGCTTTTACTAAGCTAGAATACTCGACCAGATGCTGGAGTGCTTTCAGACACGAGAGAGCGGGTAGTTCTACAAGGGCGTTAAAAGCCTAAGTCTGGAATTCTGTCTAAGAACTAAATTCTGTCTGGATGAGCAAGGAAACATTATCGCATATAGTGATCAAATCAGAGATAGGTGGACCCAGAACTTCAATGATACGCTGAACTTCGGGACAGAACTCGTAGAAACGTATCTGATGGATCTGTTCAGGGACAAGAATATCAAGGAATGTGAGGCACCTGATAAATATGAGATCACTAAAATACAACAATAGATGTTTCCCCTCGGACTGAATAAAGTATGAATGAGAGGCCATTATCCCCGAGAACGTTATAGGTTACTTTTCGTTTATGGATAGGGAACAAAATACCAGCATCACATGTGAGTGGGTTGTACCTATCCACAAAAAGGGATTCAAATTAAGATCATAAAAGCTTTTTCCTACTGTCTGGGTGGCTTTCGTCTGAGGGAGGTAGGTATATGGCACTTCCATTTCGCCCAGGAGGGCCGATAACAGATCACCTCTTCTCTATTAGGCAAATTCGTGAGTAGGCCGATGAATATGGGGTTGATTTTCATTACCACCCACCACTCACTTTCGGTATGCATTTAACATTTTACAAACTAAAATTATTGAAGTTATCACAGTCTCTTGGAATATCTACCTTGGTTATCAGATTGACAGCGGAGACTCCAGAAACTACTCTTTTGTAAGGTGAAACCCGGAGCTGTTACAAATGGTTTAGAACCTATATGGCAAGAAATAAAGGGAGAAAAGTAAGGTGAAGCAGATTGTGAAAAATGAATTTTAAATTTTTTGAGAGGGATGACTAATAAGGCAATGGCTTAATGGGCGCTGTTGAAACAACAATGCAGATGGTATAACATTCACAGGTCATTACTCTGTCCACTCTAATTTTCACCAAGTGTTGCGCCAATTAACAAGAACTCGCCACATCCTCTGTCCCGGAATATTATCAGGCAGCTAAAGCTACAAACTCCATGCTACCAATAAATGGGTCTATATCGTGTGTGTGTGTGTGTGTGTGTGTGTGTGTGTGTGTGTGTCTGTGTGTGTGTGTGTGTGCGCGCGCGCGTGGGAGTGAAATAATAATAAAACAATTTTCTTAATAATTTCAAATAATTAAATACTTAAAATCTCTAGGAAATAAAACATTCATCAAACAGGATTTTTGTAAACATAGAAGATATTCTACGGACAGGAATGACACACTGATCCCGTCAAATATGGAGTTAGGGTTACATCAAATATATATTGTGGACACTAGAGCGGTAATAGAAAAACATATATAGACATTTCAATGAACCTCATTTTCATTGATCTCTGGGTAGGATTTATGAACAAAAATCGTCTCATGACCACAACCTCACTAGCAGATTACCTACAGGAAAATCAGTTAGAAATACAAAATTTTCTAATTTTTCATTGTAATTTTTATTTTTATTTCCTTTCATATTAGTTCATTTTACAATGTATGTGTTTCGTTTTTAGTTATACCATACAAATAAACCGGTCACACATTATGCCAATTGCAAATTGCAGACTATAAATAGATGCTCTCAGCTGTTACTAAAATCAATGATTACAATTTGAAATTTTCACATTGATCCAAAACGATTTTCTCTATACATAAGAGAAAGAGATTACGAATTAAACTAATGAATAATTATTTGAATACTTGATAACGTTTAGTCTTATCCACCTTTATATTAATCTACTATACATTCCTCGTTAGCTGGCAATAATTTAATGCTCTAGTTAATATACTGTCTTTGTCATTTATATTCACGATAATAACAATCATTTTAATGAGTATGGCAGGTAACGAAACGGAAGGATATTCATAAAAGCACGCACATGCCCACTAATCTAGGATGTAGGAAATTGCTGTTGTAGGGAACTGAAGAAAAACCCCTTAATTTGATTGAAATATTAACTTATGAATATCGACCTCTTGATCAACAGGCAGGTATTATCCATCCAATCGATGTACCAGCTCAGCGGCCAATTCTGGCTTCGCGCTAAATATAGAATTTACTTTGAGTCACTAAAATCGATAGATGTAAAGTCGCATTTCTGACCAAATTTCAAATAATCTTTCTGCTGGTTTTTTTTTTGTATTAAAGATGCCCAAAATATAAAATTCAAGAAATAAAATCTTAGGGGCTACTTAGAAAAATTTCAGAGCTTAAAAAACAGATTTCCAGTTTTGGCTATCAATGGACGATGATAAGAGGCTATAGTAGCAGACCACCATAGCTTGATGGTGGCTAGAAGAAAAACTAACCTGATCCCCAAACGTTTGTGAATACAAGAATAACTGTTTTACTTCCAAACTAGCAGTATAAACCAGTCACGATGGTTGAAAATTGGTCAAAATCTCTCCCATACCAGGCGGTGTGATTTGCTATTCATTTAATTATACATATCACGAAGACCCACCAACCGCGAGTTGTCACGAAAAATGTTGGTTCTCATAAATGTATACCTCAATATTGTTTCAAATTACTTACTAATTATTTTCAGGCATAATCAAAGCTCTGGCACATATAGAATAGGCAAAAGTCAGCTAATCCAAGAATCTGACTGAACAAAAAAACATATTTTGTTGGCAAGTGTAGTCTTTTGGGTGAACGGATAACTAATTACACTATTTTCTTTTCTTTATTGAGGAGGGGAGGCTTATATTAGTTTTCATTGAAAATTTCTATTGAAAACTGTTTAAATATTCACTTTTCAAACATATAATGGCTTCGATCTGGCTGTATGAGGATAATGTGTTATTTAAAAGCGTAACAGTTTAAGATTGATTACAATAGTATTGTCTGGAGAAAGCCAGGCGATTGTTCAATGGTCTAGCCATGCTGCCATCTCAGCCTGACAATACAATTTATCGTGGCAATAACTTGTAGTCAGAAGCATTCCATTTTAGCTGTTCACAAAATTTCTTTGTCTTTGTCTTTCTGTCCACTGGCGCCATCACAGAATTTCATCTGTATTGATGTTCATATTATTCTTTTCTCAAATTAAATAGGCAATATTGGAGTTAACTATTCTCCATTTTAGCCCAGTCAGAAAATATTTGGAAATATTTTAAACCGCCACCAGATGCACGCATCATTTTTCTTACTCGCCAACATTTTTGTAATCGACTAACTTCAGCACCAGCCACATGTATATGTCAACAAAACATCTTTTTATATATTTTTGTTCACATTATTTATAAATATGAAATATACCTACACTCACTCTAATTAATCCAATATCATGAATCTGTAAATGGCTATATTTTAAGCGCAAACAACAAACCTAACAGCGTTGCAGAAGTACGCATACTGCCGTCATGGTGCCGTGAGTGCTGTTGCCAAAGTTGTTGTAGACCCATAATTTCAAGGTCCCTATGCGTTTTCTTTTTCTCACAGCTCATGGAAATCCCGTGGTTAACTCTAGCTCCCAATTTTCCTCATTATTTTCCAATTAAGGGTTCTGTCAGCTAGACCTGTTTTGTTTTTTAATTATTGAAAACGATATACTTATTCTTCAAGCTTCTCCGTCTTTTGGACCTTGCGATATAGATATTAGCCCAATGAGTTTCTCTGGTATGGGTCGGTTAAGCATTATTTATGTCAGGGTCAAAATTAGTTATTGGGAGAAGTATTGTTTCTTCCTCTCTAAATCCTGCATTTATTTGATTTTTCAAGAAAGAACATATTAGAGTATCCCATCTGCTCTGTATACTTTCGTCTCTTCGTTTTTCAAAATGAACTAATTTATTAGCAGATTTCCCTTAGGGGAAATCAGCTATAGAGGTTGTACTCATGACGCGATTTTCGAAACATTTCTTCAAACGTCCATCGATCCTTCCTACTAGATGACGAAAATGAGGTCCGTTCAAAACTGTGTATATATATATATATATATATATATATATATATATATACGCTCAGATACCCGGCTTCGCCCGGGAATTCATTTGAGGCTGAATGGTGATGGTATTTTTTAGCAGGCTTTACATTGCACAATATTTTGACATTTACCCGTCCCAGTGTTTATGATTGATGCACATCTTTGCCGTGGATTTGCTAATAATATAATTATTTGTTCGATAAGGCTTCACAGTCTTCGATATTTTTATATTTCCCGTCTCTTATTCATGTAAATATGGTGAATTTTTATTTCAGGTCTCCCTTATAATCCCCACTCCTGTTCGTCTCAGAGAAAATTAATATAGCCTAAAGTCTAAGTTGGGTTAGTAGTAATATACATACCAAGTTTCATAAAATTCGGTTCAGCCGTTTATGCGTGAAAAGGTAACAAACAAACAAACAAACAAATAAACAAACAAACAAACAGACACCAAAGAAACAAAATGCAGTTATGGTGTCTAGGGCATGTGAAACGAAAAGTTATCGTGAAATTTTGCGAAAAAAATCAATGTACAGACAGAGGTTACAATTTTATATATATATAGATATATATATATATATATATATATATATATATATATATATATATATACTAGCTCAGATACCCGGCTTCGCTCGGGAATTGATTTGAGGGTGAATAGTAAGGGTATTTTTTTGGCAAGGCTTTACTTTGCACAATATTTTCACATTTACCCTTCCCAGTGTTTAGGGTTAATACCCGTTGTTGGCATTTGTTAATAATAAAATTAGTTTTTATGTAAGTCTTCAGTTTCCTTCAAATTGTCATATTTTTCGTCTCCTGTGCATTATGCATAGATTTCAGCTATTAAGGACAATATATTAACATTGATTTGAATTAATTTTTCCAGCTGAGGTACCTGAAACTTCAAATAGGAATGCATTGTTGAGCATATCAATATTTCTACGCAAATTACTTGCTCCACACATTGTTCCTGGAGAACCGTATAAAAAAAAAAAAAAAAAAAAAAAAAAAAAAAAAAAAAGTTAATCTAAATAACAAAGTAAACAACTTTTGTTATGTGCATGTTCGTCGAAAAACAAAAAGACAATGACATATCGCGAATTTTAGTTTCAGGCCTCCCTTATAACCCCCACTCCTGCCCGTTCCTAGAAATGTTGGTGTAGCTTGTTATAATGAAAGCGTTAGTGCTAATACACATACCGAGTTTTATTTAGTTCGGTTGGGTCTTTTGTCCCAAATAAAATTGTTCACTTCCGCTTAATGTTTTAGCGAGAAATGTTGGAGTAGCTTGTTGTAATGAAAGCGTTAGTGCTAATACACATACCGAGTTTTATTTAGTTCGGTTGGGTCTTTTGTCCCAAATAAAATTGTTCACTTCCGCTTAATGTTTTAGCGTATATCTCGTTTATAAATCGGTATATGAAAAAAGTGTATATAACAAAAGTTACTCTAAATAACAAAAGAAACAATTTTTGTTATGTTCATATTTGACAAAAAACCAATAGGAAACGAAATATCGCTATTTTTAATTTCAGGCCTCCCTTATAACCCCCACTCCTGTTCATCTCAGAGAATTTTAATATAGCCTAAAGCCTAAGTTGGGTTAGTACTAATATACATACCAAGTTTCATAAAATTCGGTTCAGCCGTTTATGCGTGAAAAGGTAACAAACAAACAAACAAACAAACAAATAAACAAACAAACAAACAGACACCAAAGAAACAAAATGCAGTTATGGTGTCTAGGACATGTGAAACGAAAAGTTATCGTGAAATTTTGCGAAAAAAATCAATATACAGACAGAGGTTACAATTTTATATATATATAGATATATATATATATATATATATATATATATATATATATATATATATATATATACTAGCTCAGATACCCGGCTTCGCTCGGGAATTGATTTGAGGGTGAATGGTAAGGGTATTTTTTTGGCAAGGCTTTACTTTGCACAATATTTTCACATTTACCCGTCCCAGTGTTTAGGGTTAATACCCGTTGTTGGCATTTGTTAATAATAAAATTAGTTTTTATGTAAGTCTTCAGTGTCCTCCAAATTGTCATATTTTTCGTCTCCTGTGCATTATGCATAGATTTCAGCTATTAAGGACAATATATTAACATTGATTTGAATTAATTTTTCCAGCTGAGGTACCTGAAACTTCAAATAGGAATGCATTGTTGAGCATATCAATATTTCTACGCAAATTGCTTGCTCCACACATTGTTCCTGGAGAACCGTATAAAAAAAAAAAAAAAAAAAAAAAAAAAAAAAAAAAAAATTTAAAAAAAATAACAAAGTAAACAACTTTTGTTATGTGCATGTTCGTCGAAAAACAAAAAGACAATGACATATCGCGAATTTTAGTTTCAGGCCTCCCTTATAACCCCCACTCCCGTTCTAACCTAAACATTTTAATATAGATTATAATCATGGAAGAATTAATGCTAATTGACATACCGAGTTTTGTTAAGTTCGGTTCAATCGTTAGTGCCCAATAAAATAGTTGACTCCCGCTTTAGTTTATAGTGTATATCTCGTTTATACATTGTTAAAAGACAAAACTGAATATCACAAAAGTTACTCTAAATAACAACATAAACAACTTTTGTTATGTTCATATTTGCCGAAAAACGAATAGGAAACGAAATACCGCTATTTTAAATTCAGGCCTCCCTTACAACCCCCACTCCTGCCCGTCCCTAGAAATGTTAGTATGGATTATTATAAGGAAGGCGTTAGTGCTAATTCACATACCGAGTTTGGTTTAGTTCGGTTGAGGTTTTTGTGCCAAATAAAATTGTTCACTTCCGCTATAGGTTTTAACGTATAACTCATTTATACTTAGGTATACGACAAAAGTGTATATAACAAAAGTTACTCTAAATAACAAAATAAACAACTTTTGTTATGTGCACATTTGCCGAAAAACCAATAGGAAACGAAATATCGCTATTTTTAATTTCAGGCCTCCCTTATAACCCCCACTCCTGTTCGTCTCAGAGAATATTAATATAGCCTAAAGTCTAAGTTGGGCTAGTAGTAATATACATACCGAGTTTCATAAAATTCGGTTCAGCCGTTTATGCGTGAAAAGGTAACAAACAAACAAACATACACGAAAGAAACAAAATGCAGTTTTGGTGTCTATGACATGTGAAACGAAAAGTTATTGTGAAATTTCCCGAAAAAAATCAATGCACACACAGCGTGTACAATTTTATATATATATATATATATATATATATATATATATATATATATATTGTATATATATATATATATATATATATACATTTGTCAGTTACCCCTCTAGCAGTCGCAATGTATGTTTATCCTTTACCAAATTCGATATATAAGCGTTTTATATAAAAAGAAGATCAAGATCGTTAACGGCTGAAATCGGATAGGTGGGGGGGGGGGGGTTAAAAGGAAGGAATTTCAAAAATTATTATACCTCGGATCGAAAAAGTGTATGGATCCAATGTTATTGAAAATTAAATGTTCTATAAATGTTGTCATATACTTTTTTTTCACTATGTTGGTTATTAACCAAGATATTTGTATTTTTTAGTATTCGTCCTTCAGTAAACCCCCCTAAGGGTGTCATATTCACATAAGCTATTACGAAGCTTTTAATAACTGATTCGTCGCTAAATCGCCCCTGTTGCGAAATGCGATTATTATATGAATGAATAAATAAATATTATGAAGCACCTTATTTGAAGCCTAAATACTAAATATTGTTCTCACTGAACTTTTACGCTTAGAGATAAACGCAAATACGTGACTCACGTGAAAAATCTACTAGGGTAACATTGCCCCTGCGTGATGGACTTTTTGAATTACCAATTGATCTACTCATTGGTGTATCACCTTCTTCATTTTGTCAAATATTAACATGGGGGAGATCTGGATTCTCAACAACAACCAAACCTTCATGTGGTCCATGCCACTGACCTTTTCAAAGCTATTCAGCATTTACTCTCAATACCGTTTCCATATCCCAAGGCTACCTCTTATTCTATTTATATGTGAGGCTGATCTCCCATTATAGAACTCAGTAAGCAAGCCAATTAGGAATATTACCAAATGTACCAGAGGACAAATAAACTTTCTTACTTACACAAAAATTCATGTTCTAGGCTAACATCTCCTTCATAAGAATACCTGTGCCATCGACGAGGCACAAGATCAATGAGCGAGGGTTCTGGAAAAAATGTTTTTCGTGACTAGTAATTGTATATATCAGATAATTACTATAAAGATTTGTAGGGCAAATACTTGCAAAATGGTTTAGATATAATTAATCTTAGCATTATAAGGTTTTTACTACGTTAAATGCAATTTATCAAAAATGTGAAACTTTTTATAAAAAGGTTTAGTAATATAAACAAAAAGATTCATACATTTATTTTTGTAAGCCTACTGAAGGGAAACGTTTGTCGTCTGGGGTTTGGAGAGGAATTAATTTACTAGAGAATACTCCTCCCCTAAGAGTAAACTCATTACTCATACGAAAGTAATGGGTGGGATAAATAGTTAGTAAATACTACTTTTTAGAGGTAAATCGAATCTGGTGGGACTATCTAGGCCAGTAATCTGCTAACAATTCCAGAAACGACTAATTCAAATATTCATTTTATGTAAGCCATCCCCTCCAACTTCTAATGTCTTGAGAGAGTTATTGTACAATATTGTGATGTAAGAGTTATATGACGAAAGGGTCCTTAGTCAAATAATAACAGGAAAAAGAAGTGAACCCCCTTCCATTACTACAGCCTGCACTTAATTAGAACCCCAAAAAAGATTTTTGGAACAGAGCTAACATGGCTGCATAACGAACAAAACAAGCTCTTTTCTAATCTAATTCGATGCACCACGTTGCTCAATAATTTATACTTCAGGTATGTTGTTACATTTTGACACATGGAAGGTAAATTCTTTTTAATGTCACTAGTATTTGATAAAGGTGAGTTCAACTGAAAAAAAAAAAAAAAAAAAAAAAAAAAAATATATCATTGTTAAAATGCTAATTCTATATGTATGCAAGTAAATTTATAACCACCATTTCGTTTTCTTTGAGGTCTATGCTATTTTTAAAAATCAATAGTTAATATCTTAATTCTACAAAAAAGAAGGATAATTCAACAATTTGACCCTGAAAAATAAATGGGAAACGGGATCTATATTTGAGAGTTAAAGTATCGAATTCTCCCCTTTAATTTGGCTTTCAGAGGGAATTTTCAGGCTTAATTGAGCCCTTTAGCCACTTTCTGCTTCGCACGCTGACCCTAATACACGAACTAAAATATTGATAATCTGAACATCAAGTTATTTCACAAATCAAAGACTCTAAGTTCTGTCAAATATATGATTTATGATTGCCATACGCATTTGGTTATTCAAGAGACGTTGGACGATTTTGGCATTGGGAATATGAACTTATTTAATAAAATGATTTCTAAATAAAACACTTAGTCTGGAAATAAAGTGAATGTTAATAAATAAGATTTTCCATCTTCCGTTTTGTTCACTTTAAATGATCCTACTTTTATCAGAGGTAGTGTTTGTTATAAATATCTCCCCAGACCCCGCCTGGAAAAAAACATATCACAAAATTAGCAGAAGTACTCATGAACACTCGGGTAACTTGAAACTACTCAATTTTGTTTCTAAATGGATGTTGTATACATAATTGTTGCGGCGCATTGACTTTGTTCTAAGTCAGTTGCTAGCACTAATTTTAAGATATAATAATGTTCTATACTACTTGATCCTGACCCCCCCCCCCGAACACACACACACTGAATTTTACGCTCCGTAATGCATTGGCTTGTTGCTAATGTGAGTTGAGTTGGAATTTACTAAAGGTTGGAAACTGAAAAAATTGTATATATTGTTTAATATTAGAGTTAGTTTTAAAAAAAAGTCATAGAAAAACAATTGTAAGTGGATTGATTATGTTTAACATATACTCACAACAATTTTACGTGCCAACTCCTAATAACGGAAATGGTTTAAATTTCATAAACGAACTTGGTCTATATCTTGAACTTTACATAAAATGTTTAAATATCGACTTGGATGCAGACCAAACTACATTTACGCCGTCAGTGTGTTAAAAGACAAATATATATATATATATATATATATATATATATATATATTTGTCTTTTAACTCTCTGACGGCGGACACTTTGGTCTGTGTATATATATATATATATATATATATATATATATAACATCAATAGCTAATTCACCCGAAGGGAAATCTGCTAAAAAGAGTAAGTAAATCTTTGCCTCCACGCCCCAATAAGGAAGATAAGCCCTGCAATGGCTTTGACTGGTCGTGTCAAAATAATATCTAAATCTACATAAAGGTAGGTAGTCAATTACCTGTCGAGGGTGTGTGGGCCAGATAGATGTCTAATCTCTATGTCCGAGAATAATATAAACTGTAGGCTGGAGTGTTTGAACCTACTACCTGTAGTATTGTATACAAGGGTGTTTACTAACAACCACTGGACCACTGTCTTCCTCTTTTATGAACAATAATTTATATTCATTGCTTTACAAGACCTGATAGAGAGGACGGTATTAGACTCTATTTTGTCCTTACTCGAAACAGCGGCATTCTTCCTATTCTTAGTCAGAACCAATCATTCCGCTTTTATTAAATACCAACGTTCTTTATTATAGACCACTTTAGACTACCGTATATCAGGAAGGAGAGCTTTCAGATTACCACTGTACGTGGTTATACACTTCTAGAGATACTTATATAAATCAGTTATCTGCTGGGAAACGCAAAACTATAATTATAAAAAATATAATAGTGGTTTAAAAATACTAAAAAATACAAATATTTTGTAAAAGTGAGTTATAATAAATAATAAAAATACCAAGACTATATGAAAATTAAATGTTTAGATTCATTCAGGGACATTGTTCAACAGATTTGGATCAACAGATAATTTAAACATAATTGTAAGTTAAAAGAATTCAAAAGGAAGCAGCAATTAAGATAGAACTGAAATATTAAAACACCAAAATACATAATACACAAAATTAGAAACAACGATGGCACAAAGGAGCTTCTCCAAGAATCAACTTTTTAAGGGATTAAAGGAGAATAATTAAGGGCGAAGAAATATTTATATGGAAGGGTCGAATGCAGTAAAAAAAAAATCAAGGAAAAAAGAATGTCAGGGGCGAACATGAATAACCTCTGATGCAAAAGAGAAGCAATTTCGTAGCAAAAAATTGTGGAAGTCAAGAAGAATTTTCAATGAAGATAAAATACGGAACGGGATAGAGCCCTAACCATTTGGGATAAAGCAATATTTCTTTTTCGTCTTTATTCGAAACTTAATAGAAATGGAAATCTTTGCCTCATCAGCCCATGAAGAACAAAGGTCTACCACACTGCTATGGTGTAAGGTAAAGTGGTCGTCATCATGACACGTCCCTGCCGAATTGTGGTGGCTTTAGAGAACTAATATTTTGACATCTGTACTCAAATTGCTACTCAATCAAATCTCAAAGAAACGGGAACCTCCAAGCCCGGCATTCCGGAAGAAAAACAAATAGAGTGGAATCGAGGTTTAGAGCATTGTCCTCCAGGGCAACGAAAGGAGATAATTCAAGTTGTCGGTAGCTTACTGGCTAAAACTTATAATTTGTTAGCCTGTAAAAGCTAGCGTGTAACAACAGCAAAAAATAAAATTGAGTTCTGTCCGCTATGCCCACCACCTTATATATGTACAGTCACATGGCCTAGACACCAGAGTCCTGTACCCACTCGTGAGAACCTTGTCTAGATGGGTATAACTGCCAGATGGATTCAGTGGATACAACAAAACGAATTTGTCAGTATGAACTTATTGAATCTTCAACCAATACAAGTAATGTGTGGAAATAGGGTAGTTTTTCTACTAAAGATAATTCAAACAAAAATTAATAAATGAAACTTTCGAATACTTCATTGACAGATATCAAGACTAATCTTCTAAATTTATTTTAAATTCTGACCAAAACTTTTAATACGGTTGATACAACAGATTTTGTTGTAGAATCCCCAAATCCAGCTACTATTTCTTTTGGAAATGTTGGTTCCTTAAGTAAATGGAGACTTTTATATTTCCTTTAGATCAGCACGCTATCACATCAGCACGAACAGTAACTGTTTTATCCACTCAGAAGTAATTCTGATAACATGAGAAGATTCCTTCATTTTACCTAATTAGTGTCTTCCAATAAGCCAACTTCTTTAGTAAAATATTAATTTAATGAGCACAGCTACTTTCATCCGTATTATGGTTTGGTGCGTCAAAGTTTCAAAGATATTCAGTCAACATTTTCTTTGAAAATATGTTTTCACACCCCAAACAAAATATGTAAGACAAGTTTGTAAATATATATTGTGTGTTATTTAAATTTGAACGGATCTCATTTTCGTCATTTAGATTCGATATAAATTTGATTTTTTTCACACATTTGGCCATGAGTACAACCTCAATTTTGCTTTAGCGATACATTATAAAATTAATTGTAGTACATTAATTTATCAACAATACTGGTTATTTACTAGTTTCCAGTACAGCACATACTTATTAATTATTTATTTGAGATGCCGCTACAATGGCGATACATCTTTTAACATGTAGAATATAATTTTACAAAATAAAATACATATTATAATTTTTACAAAGCTAAATTTTACAAATGTACTAAACAAATAGAATGGACATAATTAAATATAAGTTGTTAGTATATTTACAACAACAGGAGAAAAAAAAAAGAAAAAAAAGTACAACACCTAATAACGGAGTCAATAGTGCTTCTTTAAACATCTAGTGCTCTGAGTCTGATTTCAGTCATTAACAAGCTTGAGCTTTAAGTTTTCATAAAAGTTTAGTTTTCGCGTTAGGTAACGATCAAAATCAATAATTAACTTGAGCTTTAACTCAGAAATATATATTTATATATTCCATTTTTTGAACGTAACCCATTTTCGTCAACACGAATCTAGGTTTACAATGTGAGATTAAGACCAACGCTTTAGCTAAACTGAGCCATCTCGTAACCATTTAAACATTTCTAAAAACAGAAGTTTCTTTGTGAACAAAACAAATTTATTTAAGTACAAAATAATATTGATAAGTATACTGATATACGAAAAAAGGTAGTAAATTAGCGTTTAGCAATCAAAAGTGAAAGAGTGGATACATGTGACAACTAAAAACGAGTTTTGTTTAGTTCGGTTCAGCCTTTTGTGCCAAATAAAACTTTTGACTCTCGCTATAGTTTTAAGCGTATAGCTCATTTTTACTTTGGTATACGAAAATCGTATATAATAAAAGTTACTCTCTACAACGAAATAAACAGTTTTTATTATGTGCATATTTGCTGAAAAAGAAATACGAAACAAAATATCGCTATTTTTAATTTCAGGCCTCCCTTATAACCCCCACTCCTGTTGGTCTCAGAGAATATTAATACAGCCTAAAATCAAAGCTGGATTAGTAGTACTATACATACCAAGTTTCATAAAATGCGGTTAAGCCATTTATGCGTGAAAATGTAACAGACAGACACCGAAGAAACAAATTGCAGATATCGTGTATATGTGAAACGAAAAAGTATATAATACACCTCTGTAAATCCTGGAGCATTTACTTATACACTTCCGTCTGTTTCAGAGGAGCCGGAGCCAACGGGCGACAAGTGGTTTGGTGACAAATGCGAAAATACGTCAGAGTGTGCGTTCAAAGGGAGCATATGCGACAAGCACTCATGCGTCTGCCGCCCAGATCTCCCTGCCACAAACCACTATGACAAATGTGGACCCGGTAAGTAATAACGATGTTCTGCAAAAATATGTTACCTCCCTTGAGAAAGTTTTACTAATTTTTGTATTTTCATGCGTGCTGAGATTAAAGTCCAAAACATTCTGGTACAATTTTTGAGAGAGTGAAGGTTATTTTGAAAAAAAAAATGAAATAGCATGTGTATTTTTTATTTATTTATTTTCTAACGGATAAGTACAATAATATATCAAAAAATACAATATTTAATACTGAGCTTAATACTTCTTTATGTCTCGTCAATGTGTATATATTTTTTTCCTTTTATAGTCTTCATTAGATATCTACCGTTGCAGTGCCTAACAGTAGCCAGCAAGCATCTTCTCATTCCACTTACCGCTATAGCTCTTCTCTTTTTGGGCTATATGTAGCTGAAACTGTTCTCCGTATTCATCGGAAACTGCTCACAAGTTGGGAGGGAAGAAATCCAAATGAGAGTGCAAAAAAATGGATTTTTTAATGACACTTTGCAACCAATAGCCTTATAAGATAAAAGCAATTTATTAACAATGTCTTTGTAATTCGTAGCTCTTTAATTGCTCAAAAATTGTTGGCACTCGTTTTCAAACCCAGTCCAAACTCTTTTTTCACTTTCATTTAATTTTTCTTTAGATTAATCCATGTCCTTAAATAGAGGGCAGATTTGTGGCACCCCTCTTTAATCTATGCTTAACTTATTTTTTGAAATGTCTGATTCAAGTATAAAAAGCCTTCTCCTACTTACAACTACGGTTTTAGCAGATTTCCCTTAAGGGAAATCAGCTATTGAGGTTGTACTCATGACGGAATTTTCGACATTTTTCTTCAAATGTCCATCGATCCTACCTAGTAGATGACGAAAATGAGGTCCGTTCAAAACTGTATATATATATCTATATATATATATATATATCTATCTATCTATCTATCTATATATTTGTCTGTTACCGCTCTAGCGGTCGCAATTTTTGTTTGATCCTTACCAAACTTCATATTTAAGCGTTTTATGTAAAAAGAAAGATCAAGTTCGTTAACGGCTGAAATCGGACCAGTGGGGAGGGGGGTTTAGAGGGGAGGATTTTCGAAAATTCGAAATATCTCCGTTACTATACGTCGGATCAAAAGATTGTATAGAACCAATCTTATTGCAAATTAAATTTACTATAAATATTGTTCTATACATTAATTCTCTATCTTGAATATTAACAGAGATATTTGCATTTGTATTCTGCGTGTCACCAATAGGCTATGTTCGGAGTTTCCGACGAGAGCTCTGGTGGCCGTTTCTATAACTATCGTCCCTCGTGAATCGGTTTAGAGGTTAGGTTAACTGTTAGAAACTACTGGGTTATTACGCCCTAAATAATGTTTTAGGTTTAGAGGTTTTTTACTACTACAGTTGTTATTAGGCAGATTTCTCTATTGTAAAACTTCACGTGGGAAATCTGCTTAGTTTACGCAGCCCCTGCGTGACGGACTTTTTGATATTATTAGTGATTTATCATACGGTTATGTAATAACATATGTCTATTTAAAAAAAAAAAATGTACATAAAGGAGGTTACCTACCTATTACCTCCTAGATTTTAAGAAGCGTTGAAGATGTTTTTGGTTATAATGAATATGGTACAACTGAGTCGTGTTCTTAAATAAGAAAACGTGGCATTTAAGACATTTCAAAGGTTCGGAATATTGCATAAAACACGGAAATGTAGAAGAGCACACTTTATGAAGCTTGCTTTTCACCAAAAAAGATCTCTAGTATTTATATACAGTTTAATAAAATATACATTCTTAGCACAGACTCTAAACAATAACCAAGAAATTGTGTAAAATGTGTTTTCAATCATGTTAAAAAGAACGGATAACTGTTTAGATTTTGTGTCTTGTGGTTTTAGCAGATTTCCCTTAAGGGAAATCAGCTAATGAGGTCGTTCTCATGACGCGATTTTCGAAATTTCTCTTCATATTTCCACATCGATCCTACCCAGGAGATGACGAAAATGAGGTATGTTCAAAACATTATGTATATATATATATATATATATATATATATATATATATATATATATATATATATATATATATTTGTCTGTTACCGCTCTAGCGGTACTAAACTTGATATATAATCGTTTTATACAAAAAGACAGATAAAGTTCGTTAACGGCTGAAATCGGACCAGGGGGAGGGGGGGTTTAGAGAAGGAGAATTTCGAAAATTCTTAATCTCCTTTATTATGCGTCGGATCGAAAAATTGTATATAACCAATCTTATTGCAAATTTAGTGTTCTATTAATGTTGTAATGTACATATTTTCACTATCTTGATTATTAACTGAGATATTTGCTTTAATAGTTTTCGGTCTTCAGTAAACCCCCACTCCTACTCATCTCATATTAACAATATTCTTTATGTTAGAATCATTTTATTGATGATGATGAAGCATTTTATTTCATGTTTAAATACCAAATATTTTTCTTATTGAACTTTTAATTTTTGAGTTAAATGCAAAAACGTGACGCACTTGGAAAATCTGCTTAGTTAACGCAGCCCCTGCGTTTAAGTTACATGTTTAAAATATTAAAAACTTTGGAACCTATATTAAGTGGTATATTACCACTTATTTTGCAGGAGGACGACCAGTTAGGGAAAAATTTCAATTTTGATAAAATTTGTTTCTGAGAAATCAAACACGAAGAATCAATTAATCTTAGACATATTGAAATATAATTTGAAGGGTTCACATTATTCACGTGAGTTGAGACGTTGGTGGTCCTAATACTCAAGGCAAACCTAGAGTGGTGGGATGATTTCCGGGGTGGCTAATAAGAATTTATAAGGAGACGGCTCCATTTAATAAAAATGTTATCCTCAATTTGGCTAGAAATAGCCTTATAATAACTTGCAGATAACCCTCCCTCATTAGTGGTAATAGCATAATGTGAATAATGATGAGAAGTATTCATTCTGTCATACAAAGCGGTTAATGAGGTCTCTGGACATAGGACGTGTCGTGGTATTTCCTATCAGCCCTTTCCTGCTGGCTTCATCCGGGAATCTCAAAAGAAATGATGAGTATCAACATATTGATAGAATATACACTATGACACAGATAATTCTAGAATACCTCATAGCATAAATGTCGAAATCTATGGGAATATCATATAAGAGTTTCATAGATGTATTTACATTCATTATGTATGTATATAATATAAGCGATGTGACACTAGTGGTGAGGAAACTCTGGCTTTTTTTTCTAAGATTGTCTTTCATAAAAATTACAATAAAACAAAATTTACCTTATTACCTTTATGAATGGCGAAAATGTAAAGAATACTATAGCATCACTCTTGAAGGCCAACTTAATTTTCATTATAGATTGAATCTAAAAGCCAAAATCTAATGGTAGTGCCATGCCAGTAAGCCTATATTTATATTGATAGGTTGAATGCTGATAATAATACTTCAAGAAATATATCTCTAGGTAAAATCATTCTTTAAAGAAGAAGTTAAAATATTGTTTTGTACATCGTGGGTTAGATTCTTGCAATTAGTTCCCTTCAGGTCAGATCAGTGGAAAGATGTTAAACTCATTGCTGGAGGGAAAAGACTGTTGGGCTCAATGCATAGAAGGGAATTTGATTTAGAGGAACAGTAAATCAGCGAGAAGAGGACTATCTAATGTAAGCAGCTTTCCCAGATAAATCGTTCTATATTTATTAATGAGCTAGCTCGGCTGGAAATCTTTAGATAGACTGTTTAGCCGAGTCACTTCCCTCCATGGCGGCTCTTCCCTTTAACTCCTGCAGCGCATCGTTTTATCCGACATTTATAAGGCCAGTATCGATAAAACATCAGCATCACTTGAATGTATTTATTTATAGGGAATTTATTTCGCATCGATTCTACCTCACTCGACATACTTGCTATTTCATCCCCCATTTTTATCTGCTCCACGTTTATTTATTGGATAATGATCTTTTTAATTGAGAATGTTCACTTGATAATTACTAAGGAGCTCTACCGAAATGTAGAGCACACGTATTTTCATGAGGTAGTTGAAAAGACACCATTTTGCCACTTGAAGAAAACTCGTTGACCAGAAAGGCCAGGCCGATTTGTTGATGCTCCAATGCACCTCTGAAACTTAAACATATACTGCTACTTGCAAACAACGCCATTACTAACAGTACTGCACGATTTACATGAATTACTGACAAAGAGAAGTTTATAAGTAAAAACTAGTCTTTATTCAAAGACTATGCACTTTTATTTAAAAATCTAAACAAGTAATATCATATACTCGTAGACTTCCACGGTCCTGGTCATTAATACTATTAAGGTCTTCGGGTCTTGACCGTGTCTTCATTTTGGTTGCCAACGTTTCGCTAGACATGCTTCTAGCTTCCTCAGGGCTATCTCTGAGACTGAAGAGTTGTATGTTCATCTCTGGTAACAACCACCACGTATTGGCCTGACCTCGCACCACATCAAGGATTCATCAGATTTCGTGAGGAAAATCAAAGATATTAAGATAGATCAAAACGATCGTCTCGACAGTTTTGACGTTAAGTCACTTTTTACGAGATAATTAAATATCATGAAGGAATACTTAACGGAAGAAGAAGCCCAGCTAGCCAAAATATGCCTGCATTCAGCATATTTATTGTTCAACGGCAATTTCTACCAACAAATGGATGGAGCCAGCATGGGGTCGCCATTAAGTCCAAATGCAGCCGATGCTTACATGGAGATATTTGAAAAGAAGGCACTTGAAACGGCAAGACTAAAACCGAAAACATGGTTTAGATATGTGGATGACACGTTCGTCATATGGCCACATGGAGAGAAGACTTTAGAAGAATTTCTGCGGCATCTTAATTCAATACACCCCAACATTGAGTTCACGATGGAGATCGAACGTGAGAGGAAGATACCATTTCTGGATGTTCTGGTGGAAAGGAAACCAAACGGACAGCTGGGGCATGCGGTTTACAGAAAACCAACACATACCAACAGATACCTACACGCTGGATCTCATCACCATCCAGCACAGAAGAATGGGATAATTCGTACATTGGTCACTAGAGCTGAGAGAATTGCAGAACCACAGAACCTCCCAAAGGAAAAACGACACTTGATGACTGCTCTGCTAAAGAATGGCTACGGAAAAGAGGAAATCAGAAATCAATTCAAAAAGAAAAAAGAAAAGAAGACAAGATCAAATGAAGAGGAACTCCGGAAAACAGCCGTAATACCTTTTGTTAAAGGTACAACAGAGAAGATCTCTAGGATACTCAAGAAGCAAGGCATAGAAACAGCATTTGGCACTGACAGGAAAATAGCACAGATGTTACCCAGCTGCAAAGATAAACTCCACACAAAAATCCCGGGAATATACAGCATACCATGTTCTTGCGGCTCAGAGTACATTGGCCAGACCGGCAGATTGATAAACACCAGGGTCGCCGAGCATATCAAGAGTTTAAAAAAGTTTCGGACAGAAGAATCAGCAATAGCGGAACATTCCTGGGAAACCAACCACAACATTAAATTCGATGAAGTCAAGGTACTGGCAAAGGTGGACCGATACCAAGAAAGACTGGTTCGAGAAGCTATAGAAATAGCGAAATGCCCAAACAACTTCAACAGAGAGGATGGATACCAACTCAGCAAACTCTGGAAGCCACAGAGACCTCGAATAAGAAACGAAAACGACGGTATAGGCGATGAACGACCACCGAAAGAAGTATCCGTAGATACCTGGAAGGGAAGACTCCGCCCAAGGAAAACGGATAAGACTCAAATATATACCAGAGATGAACATACAACTCTTCAGTCTCAGAGAAAGCCCTGAGGAAGCTAGAAGCATGTCTAGCGAAACGTTGGCAACCAAAATGAAGACACGGTCAAGACCCGAAGACCTTAATAGTATTAAAGTAATATCATATTTTTAACTTAACTTTTACATTTTTATTTTTAAACGATCGTTGGATGTATTTAATCTTTATAATTTATTTTTTTTAAAAAGTTAAATTTTATTGGGGATCTTTCTTCATATTCTTATTTTTATTCTACAATCGTTTCTGTAGGTCTACTTATTACTTTATTGTTAATTTAATCGATGTACTTTTAATTAGTTGCCTAGTCGGGATTTGGGATGGATGGTGGAGGTTCATCATCAACGGAAGGATAAGAAGGTCAAAACACCTCCAGTCTTAACACTTCTTTTATTAACTGCAGAGTACCTTTGGGGTGAACCGTCCCATCTTCAGTGCTCTAGTGCTTATCCCTATTGAGCCGACATCTCTGGGAGTCTCGCCGGAGATGTCGGCTCAATAGGGACCAACTCTAAACCACTGAAGATGGGACAGTTCGCCCCGAAAGTACTCTGTTTTTAACCTCTCCACATTCTTCTCTTCCAAGCTTAAATACCAAACATAGTTTCCTTTGAATGTTTACTGTGTGATACATACAATACATACGAGTATTGCGATGACGTTATTACTTAGGATTTTGCGGTCATGAATAAAAAATATTTATTTCTTCTACAACATAATCGATATTTAACTGTTTCTTTCCACACTAAAGTTTGAATAAGTTAATGGCTGCAATCAGAGGTGGTGTGGTGGGGAGGTTAGAGGAGAATTTTAAAAATTCAAAATATGGTCTTTTGAGTTGTATCGAAAAATTTTATAGAACCAATCTTGTTAAGATACTGATGCTCTACAATTTTTTATAAATTATTTCGTAACTCAAGAAATAAGCGAGTTATTTCTACTTTCTTTATTTCAGAGAGAGAGCCTTCAATAGAGAATGAGATTACAAGTGTGTTACACCAGCACGTGGGAAATCTGCTTAGTTTACGCAGTCCTGGATGCCGGATTGTCTTACTAAATGAGATACATACGAATACGTTGTGTGATAACGTCATCAACTAGGATTTTATCTTATCCCACTTATCCTTAATGGATTTTTTTTTAAAAATAAAGAATATATGGTGAGATAAGATCAGTAGTGTGTGAAGCTAGAATGTAGCAAAATGCCCAGTTTACGAAGCCCCTGCGAACCGACTTTTCTCAATTTATTTAGGTGGATGGGAACTTCTGATGAAGGACCTCTAGGCCAGGAGTGTAAAAGTAAATATTACAAATCGTTCAATTGACATTTATTGCACTAAACGTTTCTATCTGCCTTTGTTGTCATCTTTTGAGCTACACCTAATAACTACAACCATATACAATACTATTACAATATCTAGTCATACACGTATTTATTTAACTAAAAAAGTTCAGTAATTTAAATTATAGGTATAATGGTTGTCTGATAATTAAATACCAAATTCACAAATTAAGTTATTTATTTAAAAAAATCATTAAAACGAATGTGCCTTTTACATTGACAACTAAAACTGAGTGAGGAGAAACATCATTAATAAATATCTTGAAAGGGATGTAGGCAGGAGGAGAGTTGGTGTACGACTGGATTCTAGTGGATTGAGGGAGGTATAGGGACATCGAGTCTAGAATCGCGGACCTGTAAACATCAGTTCATCCATTAAGTGGAGCAACTTCATTGATGGTTTTCAATCAACTATTCTCTACTCCAAATCCAAGGAAATTTATAAGGATGTCCCCCTTAGTCTGTTTTTTTTGATAGCGTGAAAGATGTGCTAGGTTTGGCGGGCTCTGATGAAACATACACAAAGCAAGCATGTTAAAGTAAACTTATTTTGATCAAAAACGTTATCTTATGGAAACTTTAATTAGTTATCTTGAGTCTGATGTCAAGGCTTACATTTCCTTCCTCCATTTGTTTATTATTATTATTATTTATTTGAAGAGCTCCGCAACTAGGCGATGTCACTCAGTACCATTTATTTAAATACTCTAAATTAAAATTTTAAAATAAAGAAAAAATGTTTTAAAAATTATTGAAACATAGTATAAAATATATGGAAATAAAATTAAGGAAATGTTAAAATAAAGCAATGTGAAACTATACATTTTGAGATAAATCCAGGATTGAGGGTGATGGAAGTCTAAGACACAAGTTTAAAAATGTATTATAGAGAGATATAAGACATAGAGAAATGAGTGGGGGTAGGTGAGGTTTAAAGTTTGTAGTAAATGTCAGTTGTCTTCAAGTGGTTTAAGAGTGTATTTATATGTGGGCTACCTTCTGTTAATAGTTCGTACAAGTCGTTGCGTAAGTTCAAATGTTCACGTAGTCTGCAGTCAGTCAGGAGATGTTTACTGGTCAGTACTGTGTTACAGTGAGTGCATATGGGTCGGTCTTTACTGTTTATGATGTATGGATGTGTAAGTAGTGAATGACAGATTCTATGCCTAGTCAACACCACTTGATCTCGTCTGGGTAGATAGATTTTCCAGAGATTTTCCTTTGTTTGGGTTGTCTAGGATTTCTCGGAGTTTGTTGTCAGTTTGTAGCTAGTCGGTTGTCCAGTCATTGAGTATATTTGTTTTAATTACACGTGTCGTGTCTTGTGCAGTCAGCCTGTCCATGTCCACAGTTCTTTTCCTGGCTGCTAATTTAGCTTGTCTGTCGATGTCAGTACTTTGTTTTATGCCCGTATGTCCCGGTAGCCACATCATAATTATGTTATCGTGTTGACTGTGTAGGTACGTGTAGATTTGTGTAATAAGTGGGTGTGAATTGTAAATATTTCCTATGGAGAGTAAGGAACTAAGAGAGTCGGTATACATCAGTATTTTGGTGGTGGGGGATTGCTCTAGTTTTGATAGAGCAAGAATTATAGCCTTAAGTTCGGCAAAATATACAGAGGCTTTATTATGCAATCGTATTTTATAACCTGCATTTCCTATAGATGCTGCTGCACCGGTCCCCAACTCAGTTTTTGATCCGTCTGTGTAGACAAATAACGAATTTGGATTATTGCTAATGATTGAATTAAAAATATTTGTATAAAATTGAGAGGAAGGAGGTTCAGATTTCTTGTACTTTGTTAAACTAAAATCAATTTTTATGTTCCTTACTCTCCAAGGTGGTGTATTTAAATGTCTTTCAGTGTAAAGAGGTGTGCTTATAATATTAAAATCTTTTGTGTTTCTATGTGTCTTATTAAAAGAGGTTTTTGTTTTGGTTGTTTTTGTGAATGTATCAATAAAAGGGTTGTTTAAAAAAGTATTTACACAAGACTTATTTAGTGCCTTAGAGTTCATTAAAAATATTAAATTTGTCATCCTCCGTCTGTATGCCAATGGTGGCTCACCAGATTCTGCACAAAGGTTGTCTACAGGACTTGTTCTAAAAGGTCCGGTTGATATTCGTATTCCGGTTAATATTCGTATGGTGTATCGAGTCAAGCAGTCGGAGGGCATTTGGACTGGCACAGCATATTATGCTATGCTGCCATAATCCAGTAGTGATCTGGTAAAGGAGCGATAAAGCATTAGCATGGTGCATCTGTCGGCTCCCCACTTCGTGCTACTAAGAATCCTCAGTAAATTCAGTGATTTTTTGCATTTAGTGAGGAGACTTTTTAGGTGGGGCACCCATGTTAAACGTCTGTCAAGTGTAAGTCAAAGAAATTTTATTGTATCTGAGTGTGTGATGGTGTAGTTTGAAAGGGTATCAAATTTCTTAGAATGTGGTATCAAATTTCTTCTACTTTTAGAGAAAATAATACAATTAGTTTTTTCTGTTGAAAATTTGAAGCCGGTTCTGTCAGATCACCTTTCTAGTTGATTTATGGTGTTCTGTATGACTTGCTGACCTGTGTTTAGGTCTTTAAATGCAGTGTAGATGAATAAATCGTCAGCGTACAAGCAGTATGATACTTCTTGGGGAATACAGCTTGTGACTGAGTTTATAGCAATGTTGAACAACGTTGTGCTTAGTAATCCTCCCTGAGGCACTCCGTTCTCCTGGGGGAGAGCATCTGATAAAGCGGTACCTATGTTAACGTGGAATGTTCTTTGGGCGAGATAGTTTTGATAAAAAGTAAAATGTTCCCTTGTATGCCCCAATTTATTAAAGTTAAAATTAAACGATTCCACACCATGTCATAGACCTTTTCGATGTCTAAGGAGACCGCTAATACTGATTGATTATTTAAAAAGGCATTTAGGATAGCACTTTCCATATGTGCTATATGATGTTATGTGGAATGCTGAGGTCTAAACCCGCATTGGTAAGGAGAAATAAGATTTTCATTTTCAAGGTACCAAATGAGTCTTTTATTTATCACTTTCTCAGTTAGTTTGCAACAACAATTTGTTAGTGAAATGGGACGGTAACTAGTTTTTAACTTTTTATCTTTCCCAGGTTTAAGAATAGGAATAATAATAGATTCACTCCATGATTTAGGATAGGTGCCGTTTTTATACATCTTATTAAGTAGGCTTAGAAAGACCATGATACCACGTTCGGGTAGATTTTGCAACATGCTATAAGTCACTTAGTCAGCTCCGGGAGAAGTCTCTTGTAAACTAGTCAACGTTGTTTTAATTCGTGCATCGTGAAGTCGTCATCAAGTGGGTGGTCGTAGTTTGTACTATATTTAAGCTTGCTTTTTCGGAAATAATTTTAAAATCTAAAAACCGTCTAGTATAGTTGCTGCTGCTTGCAATTGTGCTAAAATGTGATCCTAGAATATTGGATATCGTTAGTTGGTCAGTCAGAATTTGTCCATTAATTTCGATACCAGTCACTGGAGTGCGATATTTTTTGTGATTTATCTTACTCCAGATGTCAGTAGTAGATGTATGTCGGTTTAAACTAGTTACAAAATCAACCCAACATTTCCTTTTACTATTTTTAATGATCCACCGTGCTTTCGCTTTCTTTCTTTTATAATCTAGGAGATGAGATTCGGATGGTTCCCTTCGAAATAAACGAAGTGCTTTCCTTCTATCATTTACAGCAGTTTTACACTCATCATTCCACTATGGAGCAGAAATTTTTCTGTAGAAAGTCGAAGTTTTAGGTATTGTAAGGTCAGATGTGTTTATAATTATTGAGGTTATATGGTCTATTGATTCAAAAACTGTGTTATCCAAATTGTTAGTGATCAAATTTTGAAAAGATTTCCAATCAATTCTTTGTATTGAATTTAGGAATTGTATTAAAAATAGGAGGAAGCAAGTTTAATTATATATGTATGGGAAAGTGATCACTTCCATGGGAGTCCTGGTCGACGTGCCATTAAAAGCGAGTGTATTGATGGAGTGGATAGTGTTATGTCTACGTTGTTCAGTGTACCTGTCTTGGGGCAGAGGTGTGTCGGGGAGTCAGTATTTAGTGGGATCAAATCATAGTCTTCGAAAATGGTCTGGAGTTTTTGTCCTCTACTATTGGTTACAGGGGAATTCCACATTATAGATAGGGCGTTTACATCTCCGGTTAATAGTAAAGGACTAGGTAATTGTGTTAGTCTCGTATTTCGTGTACGTCTAAGGGTTCGCTTGGTGGAAGGTAAAGTGAACATACTGTAACTCTAAATGGGAGAAATACTGAGACAGCAACGGCTTGTAGTGTTGTTTCAGCTGGATGGGTTCACTATATGTATTATTACTAACAAATATAGCAACCCCTCCACAAGCTCTACCTCCCAAGGAGTAGTCATACCTGTTAAGTTTTAAAACGGCGTAGGCAGAATTCTTTGTTCAGTCTTAAATGACTTTCTTATATGCAAACAACAATAGCATTAACGTGTGCTAACAAGTTTTTGAGATCACCAATGTGTGTCTGGATGCCATTAACATTCCATTGGACTAGTGACATTGCTTTTGGATTTATCTAAAATAAAACAAATGTAAAGGTAAAAATAAGTTAAATAAAAGGTGATATAAAAAGAACGAAAGTGGAAACATTTGAAATAAGGAATGAAAATAAATAATACTAAGAGATTTTTCACACTTTTGTGCTTTTTCCTTTTGAACATTCTCACCGCTTATAGCTTTCATTGTCACTATTTTTTGGTTTGTTTTTCTGTTTTGGGATTTCCTTTTTCCCTTGCTTTTTGGCTTGAATTTCCAGTTGAGGTTTTACGAGTTTTCTTTTGGATTTCTCACTTTTCTGAGAGGAAGCTTTTTGGAGCTCTTCGGTAGGTGGGATGATTTCAACTTTCTTTTCATATTGCGATTTCGGCAATGGTGTTTTTCTGGGTATAGAAGATGGTTTCGCAGAAATTATGTTTTCTAGGCTTTCCAGTCTATCATTCATTTTTCTATTAGAGTCACTAAAGTGTTTAGGATATTTGAGTCGGCTTGAGTGTTTTAACTTAGGAAGCATATGATTTCTCCGCTTCTTTAACACTAATATGCTTTGCTTCTCTATAGCGTATTTTTAGCGTCACCATTTTCTTCCTGATTTCGACTTCCTTAGCGTATATTTTGCAAGTTTTTTCGGAAGTAAGGTGATTACCGCTACAGAGGCAACATTTAGTTTGAAGGCAGGGTCCATCGTGTTTGGGTTCTGTGCATTTTCTGCAGACGGGTTCCTTCTTGCAGGACTGTCTGTGATGCCCTAAAAGCCCACAAGTAAAGCATATTAGTGGTGGAGGGATGTAGGTACATCCGCACTGGAACTGACAGATAACCCAGCAGAATACGTTCAGGAAGATTTGAAATCCAAATTTTTCCAAGAACAAAGATGACTTCTTGACATTCCCCATTTTTCTTAAACTTTCAATGCCTTGACACTTTAGTTCTTCAAGTATGTCTTGTTCTTGAATATCTTGTAGTTCGGTACAGTAGAAGACACCTCTTGAATAATTAAGTGAATTGTGTGCTTTAACTGAAATTTCTATTTCATTAAACATACCTACTACTCTTTAAAAGTTTCAAGGAAACATCATCGTTGGGACAGTCTAGTAATATGGGGGGGGGGGGGGGTGGGGGGGGGGGGGGGTGGGGGGGGGGGGGGGTGGGGGGGGGGGGGGGTGGGGGGGGGGGGGGGTGGGGGGGGGGGGGGGTGGGGGGGGGGGGGGGTGGGGGGGGGGGGGGGTGGGGGGGGGGGGGGGTGGGGGGGGGGGGGGGTGGGGGGGGGGGGGGGTGGGGGGGGGGGGGGGTGGGGGGGGGGGGGGGTGGGGGGGGGGGGGGGTGGGGGGGGGGGGGGGTGGGGGGGGGGGGGGGTGGGGGGGGGGGGGGGTGGGGGGGGGGGGGGGTGGGGGGGGGGGGGGGTGGGGGGGGGGGGGGGTGGGGGGGGGGGGGGGTGGGGGGGGGGGGGGGTGGGGGGGGGGGGGGGTGGGGGGGGGGGGGGGTGGGGGGGGGGGGGGGTGGGGGGGGGGGGGGGTGGGGGGGGGGGGGGGTGGGGGGGGGGGGGGGTGGGGGGGGGGGGGGGTGGGGGGGGGGGGGGGTGGGGGGGGGGGGGGGTGGGAGAAGAAAAAAGAAAAGACGGCCGCTACGACCAGTAAATAAACCTAAGAAGCCATAAGGGGTAAGGGGCGCCCAAACTATCGACTAATCTGAACTAAACTAGACCAAGGAAAACTAAACTAAAATTAACCTAACTAAACTACAGGGCTATAATAGAATGTGGGAGATGGGGGTTAGCCCTGTATGTGAATTATTGGCCAGACCTCGGGCACTATATGGATGAGTGTCAGCAGCGGGTGAGATCGACTAGAGGCTCATCGAGACCACCTGTCGCCATCTCTCCGGCTGCTGAGGAGGGGCTATGGAGCGGTATAGGGGGTTGTCTATATAGTGGAGGGAATCAAAGAATTTGATGTGTCTGCGGAAGATGGTGTGGGATATGGGTTCAAGGGAGAGGGTTTCATGGATTGTGTGGTTGGTGGAACGTAAGAGGGATGTGTGCTGGACTATTTTCCGGACTATTCCGTTTTGAAAATGTTGGAGGGTTTCTAAGGAGGATTTGGTGAGGTATCTGAGGACGGGGGAGCCATAGAGGAGAGCGGGCTGGATGACGCCTTTTAGGATGAGGAGTTTGAGGTGGAGGCTGAGGACCGGGGAGAGGAGAAGGTGATTAAGGGAAGTGAATTTGGTTCTTAGATGTTGTATCCGTTTGCGTACGTGAGTGGAGAAGGTCAGGTGTCTGGCGAGTTTAATTCCTAAGTATGTTATGGAGCGGGACACGGGGAGGTCGTTGTTGTCCAGTCTGAAAGTGTCGGGGACAGGGGAGCGTTTGTGATATGAGAACACTAGGGCATCCGTCTTCCTAGGGTTCACATGGATGTTTATGGAGCGTAGGTCGTCGGATATTGCCTGGCATGCAGATTCTGCCAGGGATAGTGCGCGGGATGGGTTGAGGGAGGTGCTAACAATGGCTACATCGTCCGCGTATGCGGCCACCTCAGTATTCGGAAACTGTCGACTCACTACCTTTGCGGTGTAAGCCGTGAAGATGGTAGGAGAGAGCGGGGAACCCTGAGGTACCCTTACTCGGAGAGGACGGGATGAGGAAAGGGATTCGCCGGCTCATACTTGAAAAGTTCGGCCGTCGAGGAAGGAACGGAGCATGGCTAGGAGTTGGCTGGGACAGCCATGCCCACTGAGGGTATTAAGGAGTTCGGCACGGTCGACAGAATCAAAAGCCTGAGTGCAGTCGATGGAGATCATCGCCGTAACAACGTTCCTGCGGAGGTTGTTCGCAGTGTTAGCGTATATGCGGTCTAGAGGATGGAAGGAACTGTGTTGAGGACGGAATCCGGACTGCTCGTGGGGAATGAGGGATTTCTCCTCACAGAAATCTACAAGATACCGGAGGATTATACGTTCCAGTATCTTGGAGATGTGTGGGAGGAGGCTGATGGGACGGTAGTGGTCGGGAGAAGTGCCGTTTCTGGCGGGTTTTAGGAGAGGGACAACAATTGCGTGTTTCCACATGGTGGGGAAGTGACGGAGGCGGAGACAGGAGTTTAGGAGGTGGTTTAGATAGGACAGAGCCTTCCGCGGAAGCTGACGGAGTAGCACGTACTGCACCCTGTCCATCCCAGGGGACTTTCCTCCCTTGGTCCGGCGCAGGATGGCAGAGAGCTGCCTGGGGGAGGAGAACATGAAATTATCATCGCTCTCCGTCCCAGGCGCCTCCTCAGTCTGACGGTACCTTGACTGATCTACAGCGGCCATATGTGCCGCTAGCATTTCAGCCTGGTCTGTGGGACTCATCACACCTCTGCCGGTTTGGAGAAGAACAGATCGCCTTTTGGATACTCTGGTCTTCACCAACCGCCAGAACTTGCGGTGGTCACCGTGTGTCTGTCTGATGGTTTCGTGCCGCTCCGCCGTCTTCCACTGGCTCATGAGGGTGCGGAATTGGGGAGTGAGGTTATTCAGGATGGGACGTAGGGCAGGGTTTCTGGTGCGGTACCAGGTATTCTTTATGTTGTCCCTCTACCTGATGAGGTAGAGAATGTGTGGGGGGGGGAGGCTTGAGTCCTGGGAGTTTTCTCGAGACCTTAGGGATCGCCTGATCCGCAGCTTCCAGAATGATGTCTGTGAACTCGTCCAGCTTCTCTTCGAGGGGTTGGGCGTCACTGATCGTAGTGAACGCCGGCGTGTTTGCGTACATAAGTGACTTGTATAGTTTCCAGTCACCTTTTTGAAACGCGTAGGTGGTAGTAGTGGGTTTAGGAGGGCGACCTCGCAGCACATACAGTACTGGTCGGTGATCACTAGTGATAAAGTCCAAGGCGAGACATTTAGTCACTGTGTGGGGGATACGGGCTAGCATGAGGTCCACAGTAGACATCTATATGGCGTTTTGAAAGTGTGTGAATTTGGATGTATAACGGTGAAGCTAGAATGAGCTATCACTTCACCAGGGGGATTGGTTGACTATTATTCCAGGAAGTGTGTCTGGCGGTCAAATCTCCAATGACAAAATGATTTCTATCTGAATGGTATATCATGACGAACCAGGATGGCGACGCCCCCGACCTTGTCGTCTCTTCCGTCGATGTCATTCATCACGATGTTATAGCCAACCACCGTAAAAGGTTTAAAAGGGGTTAAACGGGTATCACATAACACCCCTATTGAGGGGTCATATTTTTGAAGAAGACCTTGAGCAAACGTTTGGTGACTGAAGTTATATTGAAGTTCAGTATCGAATAGGGCCGGACCATTATTTGACCATGGATTCCTTGAGAGTCTGGACGGTGGTGAGTAGGGTGGTGATCATGCCCCTCATGTCTTCTAGCCAAGGTGGGTTGTAGTAGGCCATCTGTTGGTTGTAGGCTGGCACCGGTTCCGGGGCGAAACAGGCAGAGGGGGGTGTGGGGTGGGTAGCGGGTGGGGAGGGTTGTTGAGGTTGGAAGAGGGTAGAAGTTGTGGCCTGACGAGCAGTCCAGAGGTTGTGGGTAGGAGCGGGAGCGGGCACGTAGGTTGGCTAAGGGACACTCTTCTTGGCCTGGAGCCTCTCGAGTAATTCGAGCCTGGAAGTGCACTTTCTGAAGGAGGCGGGGTGGTTTCCGCCGCAGTTGGCGCATTTCAATGCGTTCTCCTGCCTATTGCAATTTGCCACTGCATGCTCGCCGGAGCAACGCACACATTTGAGGGGCATTCGACAATATGCCTTTGTGTGTCCAAACCTCTGACAGGCATGACACTGCGGAATGTCTTGGGTTGGTTTATATTCTCTGACCCGAATGAGAATGTTACTAATGGCTTCAATGCCCCTCAGATGTTTGCTGTCGTAGTCTGGCTGGAAAGTGGCCAAGATGAGCTCAATGTCCGTTTTGGTCCCGTCGGCAGCCGTACGGCGCATGCATATGACGATGACTAATTTTGGGTGATCTAGTGCCTCTTGGACTTCCGATAGGGGTGCTCCTTCTCCAGGCCTCTTTGTGCCCCTCGGCGCAAAGGTATGGTGGGGTACGGAGTTGGTTGGTTGCCTGTATAGGATAAGGATGGCGTTGTAGATGGGGGTATTTTCGGGCAGTATACGAAGCTCGTATCTCGTCGGCTGGATGCTGAAGGTGGTGATATTGTTTCGCCTGAGATGTGCCGATACCTCGGAAGCTTCGTATACTGACCGAGGGAGTATGATAGGAGGTGGAGCTGGTTCCTTCTTCGTCTGTTTGTCAGTATTTGTCGTGTTGTTCTGTGTGAGAGGGGTAAAAGAGTTAGATGTCTTGGTGGGTGCTGGTGTGTTGGGTGTGACGGTGTTCTTGCCCTTCCTGCCTTTCTTGGCTTGGACCTGAGTGAAACCGTCAGCGTCGGCAGTATTCGTCCTCCTTTTGAGAGGCTCGGAACTGGCGGCACTGACTACGTCCATGGCCTCGGAAGACAGGTGGGCCGAGGTAGAGGGAAGGGGAGTGATCGGGCGTGTGTTGGAGGTTGTGATTGGTTAGGTGGGAGTGACGTCATCCCGTGATGGGAGAGGGGGGATTCGGTGTAGACGGGAGGCATAGTGCCCGAGGCCTGGGACTGTATTTGCGCATGATTTTATCGTTCATGCGTCTTTCACTAAGCACATCAACTAAAGTGTGGGTACTGGGGGTCTTATTTTGGGTTTGTGGCTTCTTACGTCGATTGCCGTTGGGCGTAGCGGAGAAAGAGAAGAAGAGGGGGGTACCTTGAGAAGGTTGGCCCTGAGAAGGGCCGTTAGGGGGGAGAGCAGGGGCTTCGTCTTGAGAAAGACCGGCCGGGTCCATGCCGGGCCTGGTGGGTGGAGAGGGGTGAGTGAGGTTAGCAGAAGGGGAACTACCGGTCCTCACCTTGACCGGTAGGTTGACCTTAAGGGTCCGGAATGAAATCTCAGCCAAGATCCGATTCCCTTGGACTCCGGAGCCCGGCTGGGAAACTGGCCAAGGTCGAGGGAGACTGCTACTCTCTTCTGATCCAAATCCGGAGGCAGAGCAGGCTGCAGCAGTGGCACAATGATCCAAGACCAACTGCCAGGGGAGAACTGTAGCTGATGTTCACTCGATGGAGGCTGCAGCAGGAATGTTTTGTATATATGATTATAAATGCTATCTACGTATTTATTCAGCCCCCCCCCCCCGCGCTACGCCCATATTGATATTGAGGGATTTATGAAGAAAAACTATTTAATCCGCCATTTTATTGGCAGCCAAAATTGATTTGAATTTTTCCCATAGTGTATACTATATTCTACTAGCCAAGCCCCTTCATTTCATACCCATATTGAGGGAGTTGTGGACAATAAAGTATGCCCGCCATTTTCTAGTGGCGGCCATCTTCCATTTACAAAGATACTGAATATATTAAATTGTATTATCATCAGAACTAAAGGTGTGTACCAAATATCAGATCAATCGTTCAAGAGGAAAGGGGTCAAATTTCAACTACTAAATCTCACCCAAATAAACAAATCAACAGGAGGAACTAAATGAAACCAAAAAAAAAAAAAAAAAAAAAAAAAAGAATTGGGACCATGGATAAACCGCAAACTTTTAATGTAGAATTTTTTTTTTGATATTTCTTGCTTACTACATTTGAAGCTTTCTGTAATTTTTATTAATGACTAGATTACCTCGTTATCATTTGACATAAAGGGTGTAAATCGCTAAACTTGCGTGACACCAAACAAACAAAACAAATAAAATTAAATTTGACATAAATTGAGTCTCTTAGATTTCACTCAGTTCTTTTTAAATAGTTGATAATTCAAAATATAATTCACACAATGAAGTGTACATTGTCGTATGTTACTGCAATATTTAACAGAGGTGGTTAAAGAAAATAATTAAACATTACATTAAAACTAACTATAACTAACTTCATGTCATTTTTTAGAAACACTAGTTTAATTAAAGCACGATTTTTTAAATCTTGTAAATTTTAGATTGGGAAATGACTAGAATCAGTCGTGATCATCTGTCTATCTAGACAAGTATTCTATCAACTGAACCACACATTCAAGCTTTATTAAGCCAATCTCTGTGCTAATGCAGCAATGTTATCCTGGCTTACAATTGTTTTGGTTCCTTAAGTTCCTCCTCTTGCAAAAAAAACAAAAATTGTGATTAAATATTTAGGTTATAGCTGAAATATTCGTTTTGATATTAGCAATACCGTAGGATTGCTGATAGATGTTGAGTGATTAACATGTAAAGAAAAATACAATACTACGGATTCCAAATACCAGTAATTTCGGATAGACCGTTAAATATGGAGCATGTCAAAGATAAAATCTTATAGAATCCGTCCACACCGGGCATTTAGGCCGTTTTTCAACACTAAAATGAGGCAATTCCATTAGGGAGGTTGCCATAGCGCTCTTCTAGAGAACTGATGTTTTACAGTTCTCCGCAGTCGCCCATTGAATAAAGTAATGACTGACCAAACCAAATGTACTTTAATTTTGGTGATCTGCAATTGTACCATACTATAGAGAATACAATATACGATGGGTGTACAGAAAGTTCTAAGCCTGATATATATATATATATATATATATATATATATATATATATATATATATATATATATATATCAGGCTTAGAACTTTCTGTACACCCCTCGTATATGAGTGGTTAGAACAGTTGTCTGTCGGAGGTACCGCTAGCTCATTGCTCAAATTACCTTCTCTCATATATTAGAATATATGAAATTGTTATAAATAATAGTTTTCATAATATATTTTAAAAACCATAAATAAAAATTTCATATTTACAAAAAATATTATTATTAATCCGCTCCGTTTATTTTTTAAACCACATAAACACTCACTCTCAGACGAATTCAAGGAATGAAATAATCCAACAACAAAGCAAGATAGTAATTAGCTCAATATAAAACAAATTAAAGAAACACCATTATTGTAAATATAAAGATTAATCATTAGTAAACTATTTACTTACAGTAACTATTTCAAGAAGCCAATAATTATAAATTTATGAAGAAAAAAAAACCTAAAGGACAGGAAGTACCTTAGGGACCTAAATAACAGACCTTATAATGTATATTATTTACTCACCTTATTACTGCCTGCCACATTTATTGTTCTATTCAGCAACCGGCTTTTCCTTATTATTATTGTTATTATTAAATCATGGGTTACTGAGTGCAGGTTGTGTGAATAACCACCCACAATTTTTAACTCCAGGCCCTATTCCGGAGTTTGTTAGAGGCAAAAGAAAAGTCTTAATCTCGGAGTCGTTATATATCTGAGAGAAAATAAACCACTAGAAGGAAAGGGGCGCTGGAGTGGCCAATATCCAGCAGAGTCGAGAGTGCTGGTCGTATCTAAGCACGGAATGTTCGATTTCTCCAGGCGCCGCCAACATCGATTCCACTTTCTCTGCTCCAAAGTCCGCATTTCCAACTGTCTTAACAATTCAACAGTTACAAATAATTTTCTATGTTTTACTGAATACTCTCATATCAGTCTCTAAAGAAGAACTTTTTGTAAATAAATTATGTTTTAGTGATTCCCATAAGAAAATACTAAGAAAAAACTGTTGGCCAATTTTCATAGCTATTCAACTATTTTTTGTTTTTGACTTTTGACTAGTTCGTAGCCTATACCACAAGGAACTTAATCTTTCATTTCCATGAACCACTTAAGTGTAGAGTTTTGCTACCACCGAACAAAAATGTTGGAGAGGATTGGTAGTCCGTTTAAATTGATAAATCTCAGTACTAGCTGACTCAGTACATACTGATGTACGTTAGGCAGGATACAAACATATATTTCTAAATGTATTATCTATATATTGAATACTAACTATTGCTAGCATTCTCAACATTTCTGAAGGGGGATTCTGAAGAAAAAGAAAACAAGAAAGTACGTATAACTCTCTTCATACTTGAGTTACGAAAAATGCATAAAACAATAATCGTAGAACATCAGTCGTTTAACAAGATTGGTTCTATAACATTTGACGTTTCGGCTCAAAATAACAGAGATATTTTGAATTTTCGAATCCACCCCCTCTTAACCTGAGTAGGAATAGGGGTTTACTGAAGGCTGAAGACTAAAAAAAGGAAATTTCTCGGTTAATAATCAATATAGTAAAAAAAGATATTACAACAATTATAGAAATTTGCAATAAGATTGGTTATTTACACCAATCAGATTGGTTATTTTCGATCCGGCGTATAATAACAGAGACATTTTGAATTTTCTAAATTCCCCCTCTAATCATCCCACCCACTGGTCCGATTTCAGCCATTAACGAGCTTGATCTTTATTTTTACATAAAACTTTAGATATCGAGTTTGGTAACGATGAAACTAAAATTGCGACGGCTATAACGGTAACAGACATTTACTCCATTCTCTTCAAACAAATCAAAGAATTCCAAAACTTATAGTTTAATTCTCAGTATTGCATTATACAGTTATGTGCTATCCTGAAGGGTAGCAACTTTATGCTTCACAACTTGCTCCCGTCTGAAATCAGATTAGCCTGGCTCTTTTAGTTATGCCCGTGGGCTCTTGGCTTGACTTGTCTATGTTGGTGTTTTTGACTGTTCTTTGCATGTGTTCCTACTCCGTATTTTTTTCCTTTGGCTTTTATGCCACCGACCTTTCTTCTTTATTTTTTCTCTGTCGATGCTTTTGAACTCGGACCGTTCAAGTTGGATGGTGTACTATATTTTTAATTTAAATTTCCTTTTAAATTGTAGGCCCGCCATACTCTTCCCGCGTATTTAATTAGGGTATCTAGACTCAATTCCCCTTGGGATTTTGGCTCTCTGCGCATGCGGCAGGTACAAAAAGGCTGCATAGTTCTCAAGCATACCCTCGCCACTTGTCTCAATTCCGAGCCTTTTATTGCTTGCTCGGCAATTTCTGCCTGATTTAATTCAAAATGCAATCATTTATCCACCTGAATTAAATATTGTTAGTGCTCATAGGACACATTTCCGGGGATTTCCTATTTGACCATTTACCAACCTTTTCCATTCTTGTGGTAACACATTCATTTCTCCTACATTTTACATATTCCAAAATGTCTAAGAAATATCTAATTCCGCCTCACTCCTTGAGTCAATAATTTGTCTGTTAAGAATTTACAATATTAAAACATATGTATGTGCAAGGAGTTTAATTAGCAAGAAGGAAATGAGCTATCTTAGAATGTATTTGTCAGTTTTAATCAGCTAGGAGTGTTACAGAAAAGTTGTGTATTAGTATTTATTCGCTCATTAAGGAAATAGAAATAATGTAAATTTAGAAAAAAACATAGGGATAGTTATCCACAGGTGATGCCAAACTACAGGTGGGTGATCATCGGGCCCTCTCCCTGAAATTGACTTGTAGAGCCACCGATGAATATATAACATTCAAAAGATATTAAAAACACATCAACAGAGGCACTTTCTATAACTGGTTTCTATATCATAATCTTGCTTAGTATATCGAAAAGAACATTTCCATAAATAACATATAGAAATTTATTTTCTCATAAAGAAGTACAGAAAAATATGAAATTGCCAGTTAAATTAGAGAAGACCAAATACATTATTGAGACTGATAGGCTTGTAGTTCAATATTTTAGTTGTTATTGATTTTAAATGACGAGCTAAATTGTGTCTTTGTGTAACAGTATTGTGTTTTAAAATCTTTATGTAATCAAAACATGAGATATAAATAAAATACGAGATTAGTGGAAAGGTAGCTTATGTGGAAATCACAAAAAAAGGAGTAGGAATTTACAAACGACCCAACTATGAATTATTAAAACTTCGCTAATGTTCAAATAGATGAAAAATGTAATTTAATTGAAGGACATTTATAACAAGCATATTGATTACATAATTTTAGCAGGATTCCCTTAAGGGAAACCAGCTATTGAGGTTCTGCTCAAGAAGCAATTTTCGAAACATTTCTTCAAGATCCCAACTACGAAGGAGATAACGAATATGAGGTCCGATATATTTGTGTGTGTGTGTGTGTGTGTGTGTGTGTGTGTGTGTGTGTGTGTGTGTGTGTGTGTGTGTGTGTGTGTAATAGACACACACAAGGTGACCAAGATAAAACGTATCAAATGCTTTTCACGACTAAACAGATGACCTAATCAAATAATATAAGAGGTAAAATTTTAAGGCCCTCAGACATGTTCTAGTTGCTCTAATTTCACCGTAGAGCATTTTTCAACCTTGATCGCTATGGACGGTTGATGTGTGTCCAATTGTTGCGGTCTGCAGATGACGTCTATTTTTCATTACGCTATTTCAGAAAGCTAACAAAGAACCAGCTAAGGCCGGTATTACCAACACCATTATAATTTGCAGGCGACTTATGAATTGGAATCTTGGAGACCTAATTATTATTATTAGGTTAAAGCGTTGACCTTAATCTCACATGGTAAACCTAGAGTGGCGAATTCGATTCTCGCCTGGGCAAAGGAAATTATTTAGTCACAAAATTCATTAAATAATATCCTAAGTCCCACCCTGGCTAGAAAAGGGTGATAACCTGTAGATAACGCGTTCCAATTAGCCTTAGTTCCAAAAAGTGGACGTTAATGAATAATAATAATACTTATGGAGACCCAATTTATTAGTTCGTAAATGGCTGAAATAAGGGGGGAGGGGGGCGTCGATGATTCTTCTTTGGAAGATACCGCAGCGTTGTTTTTTTTACAAGACACCCAATATTTTTTTTTTGTACAGGTGCAAAAATGTACTCCTTTTACAAATAAATACTACATAATTAGTTTAAAATAAATTAACTCTAAGAACGTTTATGTTGAAGTATTGTTTTTGTTTTGTTTTTAATTTCAGAATCCATTTCTTTCCTCGTAGACTTCTTTAAAAGATAATTTTGTTTACTACAAATGTTATGCCCCAGCATTTTTCAATAAAAGTCCGTCACGCAGGGGCTGCGTAAACTAAGCAGATTTCCCTCGTGAAGTTAAGTAAAAGATATATATACATACTGATAACACAACACCACCGTGAATAAATACAAACGGAAATAAGAAATGTTTCGGCCAATTTCAATAACCTGCCTACAGGAAGCGTTAGGTTTGAAATCTAAACAAACAGGTCTGCCCGCCTCACACCGGAAAGAAAAACATTACTGAAATATATCAAAATAACATATTAATTTCATTCAGAACTATTTACTTTATCTAGTACTGTAATTAATGAGTCAGAATAATTATTATCTCAATCAATCAATATTTAGTAGTCCAAAACCTTAAGACGGGGGGGGGGGAGGGGTCACCAGGACATATTTGCATGTATCTCTTATAATAAAGGTCTCTTGAATACAATTTTTGGTATTTAAACTTCGAAAAATGTGATTTATTATGTAGCAGAGTATTGTTTATGTAACATGAGTAGAAGTGGCGGTTTGCTGATAGCTGAAAACTGAAAAATGCAAATATCTCGGTTAATATTCTAGATAGTGAATAAATGTATATAACAATATTTATAGTACATTTAATTTTCAATAATATTGACTCTATACAATTTTTCGATCCGACACATAATAACGGAGATATTTCGATTTTTCGAAAATCCTCTCCTCTAAACCCCCCTACCCCTGGCCCGATTTCAGCCGTTAACGAACTTGATCTTTCTTTTTACATAAAAGGACTAAATATCCAGTTTGGTAACGATTAAGCAATAATTGCGACCGCTAGAGCGGTAACAGACAAATATATATATATATATATATATATATATATATATATATATATATATATATATATATATATATATATATATATATATATATATATATATATATACAGTTTTGAACGGACCTCATTTTCGTCATCTCCTGGGTAGGATCGATGGACAATTGAAGAAAAATTTCGAAAATCGTGTCATGAGTACAACCTGAATAGATGATTTCCCTCAAGGGAAATCTGCTAAAATGTGCCGTTCCTGAAATAAAGATTTGTGCATTAAACGGCTATAGGATGGGTCAAATAAAAAAATTTGATTTTCTACTAGCATCCGCCATTAAAAGTAGGGCATTCTATTGGAAATTCCTAAGTTATGGTCGCTGGAGAAGTTCTGAAGAAGGTTAGGAGATCGAATGCGGAATGAAAGGATTCTGCAGGGATCCTAGTTATGGCACACCAAGTCTCAGCCTTGTATTAAAAAAATTGGAGATTTTAAGAGGGGGGGCACGGGAACTTGGGACAGCCTGTATACAGACACCCTTATATTTATATATATATATATATATATATATATATAATATATATATATGTGTGTTTGTGTGTGTTTACGCTCTAGCGGTCGCAGTGTTACTGTATACGTGTTTGTTATCAAAATCTATATTTAAATGTTTTATGTAAAACTAAATTTCGAAAATTCGAGCCATTCACTCCGTTTCTCTTCTCTGTCTCTTTCTCTCATACGCATACACACACACACACACACACACACACACACACACACACACACACACACACACACACACACACACACACATACACACACACACACACACACATATATATATATATATTTACTGAAATACCGATACTTATTGTTAATAGATAATTGATTATTTTGAACAAGAACTTTTACTTTGATTAAGAAAAAGAAAATAATTGCATTTATTTATGCAAAACACAATTTGTTTCTTTTAATATTATAAAGCATATAAATGCACTTTTGTTGATTTGTTCAGTGGAATAGTCTTAAAATAGTTTGTTCATGGTCAAGGTATTGGTAGTGCGGTAGATGATTTGAAGACTGCAAATGAATAGTTTGTCTTCATATAAAGGCTCAAATGTGGACTTCATTTGATTCAATTCCGGCCTTCCTGTGCATCTGTTGTATCCTAACAGAAACTTCTTCTTTAGTAAATATATCTTCTAAAATACCGAGTGCGTGGCAACGGTAAGATGAGACCCATTTTTTAATGACCTGTTTAAATTTTTAACTCCTCCCACTTCAATGAATACAGACCTCTGACCTTTCATGCACATAGCGCTTTACTAAGCTCCACCTCAGAACCCTCATATGGGCCCCTTATATATTTTTAATTTATATATATATATATATATACTAGCTAAGGTACCCACCCGGCTTGGCTCGGAAAACCATTTAAGGCTGAATGATGATAGTATTTTTTTGGGCAAGGCTTCAATGTTTACAACTGCACTTCCCGTCGGCGCGCATTGTTTTGCTGTGAGGGTTAGGCAGGCGACTTGAGAGAGAAATTTTATATTTGATGAATAAATAAAAATGTGTTCCTAATCTATCCCTTAACACTTTTTAACTCACTTTTTTGAATACTTCAAACCATAATCATGGATAGTATTTATTCCATTTAAATATCATCTATAATGAAACTTATTTCCTGTCAAAAACCAATCCGAGCACATATAGTTAAGGCATAGGTGTTGTTTCCGGCATACCTCCAGCGGTGTCTTTAATGTGGCGGTCCACAAGTTTTTAAGCATAGTTTAGCACGTAAGGTTATATTCATAATAGTAGATCTCAGTGGTAATCACTTCCCGTAATGCCCAGCATTACACAGGAAATTAGTAAACTCAATTAACTCTATTAGCCTCCGTCTATTTCCGCTCTCGCATTAGAGCTATCAACACTCTTCTCCTTAAATTATTAATTCAAAATGTTATTGTAATAATTTATCTACCTGATTGAATTAAATAATAGTGTTACCCTAAAAATAATTTCAATTATATTCAAAAAGCTAGTCGAGGGGAAGAGATCGTAGCCGTCCCTGCAACCTAAGTAATACTTTAAACAATCATATCGAGTTTAAGAGCATTTTGTCTTTTGTCATAATGACATTAACATTTAATTGTTATGAAAGTACATATTTGTTTCAATAACACGAAGATATAGGAAATAAGATAGTATATAACCAAAATCAAAGAGTTTGATTCCCTAGTACTTCCCCTATCACTCCTTGAGGAAATTCAGCACGATTTATAGTCTCACTAATCCGAATCACACTTAGTACTAAATAATCGAAATAGATTAGGCTAAAACATAACATCATTTGTCATAATATGCCTATATTAAAAACACTTAAATAAGTACTAATAAAATCGTCGACTCCCGCTATAGATTTAGCTTATATCCCGTATTTACTTCATTTTACGACATAAGTGAATGAAACAAAAGTTGCTCTAAATAACAAAGTAAACAACTTTTGTTATGTGCACCTTTGCCGAAAAACAAATAGAAAATGAAATATCGTGAATTTTTACTTCAGGCCTCCCTTATAACACTCACTCCCGTTTGAACCTAAAAATTTTAATATAGCTTATAATCATGGGAGAATTAATGCTAATTGACATACCAAGTTTTGTTAAGTTCGGTTCAATCGTTAGCGCCCAATAAAATAGTTGACTCCCGCTTTTGTTTATAGTATATATCTCGTTTATACATCGTTAAAATTCAAAAATGAATACTACAAAAGTTACTCTAAATAACAAAATAAACAACTTTTGTTAGGTTCATATTTGCCGAAAAACGAATAGAAACCGAAATACCGCTATTTTAAATTCAGGCCTCCCTTACAACCCCCACTCCTGCCTGTCCCTAGAAATGTTAGTATGGCTTATTATAATGACAGCGTTAGTGCTAATACACATACCGAGTTTTATTCATATCGGTTGGGTCTTTCGTCTCAAGTAAAATTGTTCACATTCGTTATAGGTTATTGCGTATATCTCGTTTATAATTCAGTATACGAAAAAAGTGTATATAACAAAAGTTACTCTAAATAAAAAAATAAACAACTTTTGTTATGTTTATATTTGCCGAAAAACCAATAGGAACCGAAATATCGCTATTTTTAATTTCAGGCTTCCCTTATAACCCCCACTCCTGTTCGTCTCAGAGGATATTAATATAGCCTAAAGTCTAAGTTGGGTTAGTAGTAATATACATACCAAGTTTCGTAAAATTCCGTTCAGCCGTTTATGCGTGAAAAGGTAACAAACAAACAAACAAACAAACAAACAAACAAACAAACATACACGAAAGAAACAAAATGCAGTTATGGTGTCTATGACATGTGAAACGAAAAGTTATCGTGAAATTTCGTGAAAAAAATCAATGTACAGACAGAGGTTACAATTTTATATATATATACTAGCTCAGATACCCGGCTTCGCTCGGGAATTCATTTGAGGCTGAATGGTGAAGGTATTTTTTTGGCAAGGCTTTACTTTGCATAATATTTTGACATTTACCCGTCCCAGTGTTTAGTTTAAATACCCGTCGTTTCTGTGGATTTGTTAATAATAAAATTATTTTTTTGTACTAAGACTTCACTGTCCTCCATATTGTCATATTTGAATTATTAAGCACAAAATATTAACATACATTTGAATTAGTTTTTACCGGTGAGGTACCTCGTAGTTCCAAAGAATTGTTGAGCAAATTTCACTAAATATTAAAATAAACAACTTTGTTATGTGCATATTTGCCGAAACCCCAATAGGAGACGAAATATCACTATTTTTAATTTCAGGCCTCCGTTATAACCCCCACTCCTGCCTGTCCCTAGAAATGTTAGTATAGCTTATTATAAGGAAGAAGTTAGTGCTAATTCACATACCGAGTTTGGTTTAGTTAGGTTGAGTCTTTTGTGCCAAATAAAATTGTTGATTTCTGCTATCACCTTTTGGCGTATAACGCCTTTATAATTAGGTATACGACAAAAGTGTATATGACAAAAGTTTCTCTAAATACCAAAATAAACAACTTTTGTTATGTGCATATTTATTTGGCACAAAGACTCAACCGAACTAAATAAAACTCGGTATGTGTATTAGCACTAACGCCTTCCTTATAATAAGCCATACAAACATTTCTAGGGAAGGGCAGGAGTGGGGGTTATAAGGGAGGCCTGAAATTAAAAATAGCGATATTTCTTTTTCTACTGTTTTTTCTGCAAATATGCACATGACAAAAGTTGTTTATTTTGTTATTTAAAGTAACTTTGGTAATATTCACTTTTGCTGTATAACAAAGTATAAAGGAGATATACGTTAAAAACTAAAGCGGAAGCCAACAATTTTGTTGAGCTCAAAAGATTGACCAGAATTTAACAAAACTTGGTATGCGAATTAGCATTAATTCTTCCATAATTATAAGCTATATTAAAATGTTTAGGTTCAAACGGGAGTGGGGGTTATAAGACAGGCCTGAGATAAAAATTCGTAATTTTCATTTTCTATTTTTTTTTCGGCAAACGTGCACATATCAAAAGTTGTTTACTTTTGTTATTTAAAGTAACTTTTGTTGTATTCACTTTTGCCGTAAATGAAGTTAACACGGCATATACGCTAAAACCATAGCGGGAGTCATTAATTTTATTAGTGCTTATTTAAGTGTTTTTAATAAATGCATATTGTGACAAAAGATGTTATGTTTTAGTCTTATATGATAAGTTGTAAGTACGATTCGGATTAGTGAGCTTATAAATCTCCGTCGCCTCCTCATTTATTTATTTATTTTCCCTATAACTCTGTTATTTATTTCTAATAGAAATATAAACTATAAGAGAATTTCTGGTATTTAATATATACTCGATATGAATGTTTAAAGTATTACTTAGGTTGTAGGGCGGCTCTCTTCCCCTCATCTAGCTTTTTGAACATAAATGAAATTATGTTTAGGGATCTATTATTTAGTTCCATCAGGTAGATAAATTATTAAAATAATATTCTGAATCAAAATTCTAAGGAAAACAATGATGATAACGCTCCTGCGAGAGCGGAAATTGACGGGAGTTAATTGAGTTTACTTATTTCCTGTGGAATGATTTCCACTGAGGCTTACTAATACGAATATAATCTTATGTATAAAACTATGCTAAAACTATATGTGCTTGGATTGATTTTTGGCAGGAAATATGTTCATTATAGATGATATTTAATTGTAAAAAATGCTACCCATGATTATGGTTTCAATTATTCAAAAACCGTGAGTCAAAAAGTCGTGAGGGATAGATTAGGAACCCATTTTCATATATTCTTAAAAACTAAAATTTCTATTCTATTAACCCTGAAAGTTACACTTTAGGATTGGCTGTTTTGAAAAAACAATACATCGTGGAGGGAAGTGCAATTGTACACATTGAAGTCTTGCTATAAAAATACCATCATTAGTCAGTCAGCAATGATTTCCCGGGCATCGCCGGGTACCTTAGCTAGTATATAATAAACTAATAATGTTCATTTACATGTCAGCGTCTTCTCCATCATTCTGCATAAGAAATAAATACAGTTCTTAATGTCAATAACAATAACTCGTGATCAGATTGTTCATAGATGAAAATTGATCTTCCTTTTACAAATTTAAGTATCTAAAGCGCCCTAAATAGATTTTTTTTCTAATAACCAAAATTTTTCAGTGATGGACTTTCGTAGTACCATAGATTAAAACGCTCAGATACCTGACAACGTGAAAGAAATCCCTGGTTTAAAAAAGGCGTACCCCCACCCCTCATTTTTGGGATATAAGCTCTATTCAGGCGTTCAATTAACATTGTTAATTGTTTATAGAGTCTTTAGTAGTAAAAATAAATATTTCCGAAACGATGACGAAATGTTCTACGATTGATTTTTCATACGTTGTTCTCTAACTTTAATATGAACTGAGTTAATTGTACTATTTTGTTTTCAGCTTACAGTAAACTGCCACTCCTATTCGTCGTTAACAATAAGCCAGCAAACATCACGTATTGTTTTCATCGGGTATTTACAATGTGAGATACAGTTCTCTGTAACACCACTAATGAACATGTTATGTGTGCCTATAGAGGCCAATGTGAATTTCATCGATGACATCGACCAATATATGTGTCACTCAATTTATCGTCAACTTTCATTTATTATTATTGTTAGATGATTTAATTTTAATGAAATCTTAATATTTTGTTGGTTTCAACTTTTTGGGAAATCCTATTGGATTAGGCGTTACCGGATCTACGAGTATAAGCACCATAATATAAGGTTTTTCGTAAATTATATGTTGTGCCTTGCTAGACTTATAGACATCATATTAAATCATTGTAAAGTATAATGAAAATGTTGCAATGAAATTTATCTAAGGGGGGGGGGGGGATTTTTAGGATACGGCGAGAGAGTGATATATGAATGTGGCTGACTGATGGCTTTTATTGATTAGGATGGTGTGTACCTTGATGTAGTGGTCTAGTGTAAACAGGAAGTACCCCGTCCCGGATGACCCCACATCTGCTTCCTCCATTAAACCTACCAACGCCAAATATTTTTGCTCCTGTCACTGCCAGCTTTACCAGATAAACAATGCTTTCATTTTGATCCTGTATGTATTCACCGAGACTCTATTTGTAGAGCCACCTATAACAAAATAACTTCTCGCTATTTGTTTTCCCAAATTAAAGAAATACCTGTAATACGATTCACAAATTAACACGAATTCTATAAGTCTATTCGTATATAGACACATAGAGGGTGAAAGTTAGAATAATAACATTTAGTTATAGGTTAAGTTAGTGATTCGGACGGACTATCTACAAATTACTGCCCTTCCTGTGGTACAACGAAGGATTTTAGTAACTGAGCTCGTCACTAAATAAAATAAATAAGTAAATTAGAACCGGAGACTGTAGCTTCACAATGAACCATACGCTTAACGTTTAACCACCCCTAACAGCGTACGCTTTCAGAAAAGAACCAAGATGAAGAAAACTTAATGATTATATCTTTGAGTTTTCTTAGCAAAATTTGTTTAGCTCATGTGCTGTTATCTGAACACGAAGACAAAATATACTCAGCAACCCAAGGTACACTGAACTTTTAACATTTAAATGAAAATCTCATGTTAAAAATAAACTTTCTGTTTTAACCACAAATGGGTAGGGCTACTTGTAAACCCCTAAGTTACAAGTACCCCGCATCTTATTTATTAATGATGGGGAAAACATCCAGGGATGAATAAACAATCTATATAAATAAAACTCTAAGGTTTGGCTGATTCGCCCTTGAACTCATCAAAATATTCACCCAATAGACGTTCTATGCTTCACATTTAAAACTGTGTGGCTGAAGAGAAAGGGAATCTTTCACAATGCTATGGAAATACAAGGACTATTTAGGGCTTATGATAATCCAAACATTACAGTTCAACGGGAAACTATTTGTATTTCATTGACAGGTAACAGAATAATTCTCAAGATGAATTCGTCAATATTTCATCAATCACCACTATTCACTTCACAGGCATTATAAGTGAATGGCTCAGGACATATCTATGAGTTATGTGGTGAAAATGGTTGCATAAATTAATCTAATCTTCATAATATCACAATTAAATATTTAACCAACCAACGACGGATAGCATGGCTGGGGACTAATAAGATACTCGTAGAACTGGAGCTTGGAGCTACTTGGAAGCTTTAAAGTTTTATGGAGGAATGCCAGGGCCAAGACCGGGGTCTTATTCAATTTCCTTGATGCAATTATGAGATGGTCATTAGGGCTTAATGAACTTTTCCACAGGTTGTAATTACAAAAAAAAAAATTTCACTTTTTAAATATAAATTTTGAAATAAAGTGGGGGAATGGTTACATGAAACTTTCAAATAACCAGTGCTCCATCTTTAGCATCCTGCCGGTAAAGAGAAACCCGAAAAAACATGAGAACAATATAAAAACATTGTATAAAAATGTGCGTGTGTGTGTGTGTGTGTGTGTGTGTGTGTGCGTGTGCGTGCGTGAGTGTGAGTGTTGTAAAAACCAATATGGCGAACTAATTTATCACATTTTGTGAATTAAAAATATATTAAAAGTATAAGAAATAAATTCATGCATTCCAAATCGATAAAACAATCAATATTCCGTTTTTGATATTTAAAAATATGAGCAGGTAGAATAGTCAAATTACTTATAGACTACTGTCAAATAACCGTACAGATTGCTACAGATAATTTAATTTACTTCACTGAAGAGTATAAAAAAAAATGTAATTGGCTGTGCTTTTGTGAAATATATCGCATCAAAGTATTCATAGAACTAGCAGTTGCTTTCAATCAGCAATATTTGATTTTATAAAGGCACTGATATCACCACTAATAACATTGTTTTTGTTCCTGGCAGTAAATTTAAGAGTACCTCTAAAAGTCCTACATAGAACTTTATGACTCTGAACATTCTAAAGAACATTGTCTCAAGTAGCCGTTGTAAATTTCGCCCGCTGGATTCGAAGGCAACGAGATGAACGGCAGCTGCAAATATTGAAACTCCATTCGCCAACTATATAAACAAATTATTGAAAAAGACCTGCAAGAAAATTAGGAGTGCGAGGTGACGCTGATAGTCAGAGATGCATCAACCTCAATGTTCATAAAATTTAGCAGGTAAAGAACCAGTTCGAATTTGGTTCCTCTCTAGAAGTTTACCACATGAGTAATATTAATTCGAACGCAATTTGTGGATATTAATGCGATACAATTTTCAGATTACATTTGTATATAGATATATTTTGTGGAAACTCTCATAATTACGGAGTAATTTCGTTTTAGATTCCACTTAGTGAAGATAAAAATGGAAATGGAATTAAGGGTGAGATAGATAGGCCACTGATGAAATATTTGTCAAATGAATGATGAATGTTTTTTTGTTAAATCCAATGTTCGATATCTTCTTAGTTTACGCTTGCAAGAGCAACAATGCATCAGTGCAAACAAATAATGAATGAATACCTCGATTTTTAAACACCTTAAACAAGACAAAACAGAGCTGCTTAAATAAGATATTTTTTCCCATAATAAGTAAAGTATTGAATTAATTGAAACAGATTCAATATAATAAAGGCTCCCAAATATTTATTTAAAAAAAATTGTCTTGTTGCAATGGAAACGTTGGATGAAATTAATAAGTGTAAACTTAGAGTATGAAAAATAACTGTAGATGGCCAGTGGTTGGGAGTAGGTTTAGTGGGGTTTAATTCCTGCTAAGCCCTATTCTGAGAGGTAAAAAAAGACGTGATCATCTTTAAAGCATGCTTAAGCCTGGATTTAGTGGTAGAGACTACCCGCCACCCTCCCTACTTGTTACCAAGCTACTATTGTTAGTCAAGTGTGCTCTAGGGGTTGAACAGCCATCTCTAGCACCTCGCCTCAATTCCGTATTGACATCTCTACTGACACTTTCTCTACTACTCAACTACCTACCGCCTTTCTGCAAATCGCTTCCACCAAATCCCCTGGCAGTTGTGCACTATCTACTAATTAGTTCGCGAATAACGCACTATCTCACTGCCAAATAATAATGTGCCTTCATGAGTATCTTCATAAAGATACTTCTTCTCTTGTTCACGATGTTCTTCACGGCTATGCTATTAACATGAACTTCAAACTAATTAAGACAATTTTGGAGAAGAAAAAGCAGCTCCCATTTCTATAAGCAGTTCCCAGTTCTCTGATTGACTACCCTACTGGAGTTGGATCTACAACTAAATTGTTCCAGAATAATCCGGGTTCTTCTGTTTATTGCTATATATTCTGGTAATCCTCCTCAATTATACTTATCTTAAATCATTGAGAACGGTCTTTTTCAAAATCTAATGACAGTAAGTGAAACAAAGATTTAATCTGGATGCACACAGAAGGCCTGTTTTCCTTTACAATACGTTTTATTTTTGACAGAGTGCACTTTCAGAGCTCCATCTTCAGTGCCTATTAGCAGATTTTCCCTAAGGGAAATCAGCTATTGAGGTCGTACTCATGACGCGATTTTCGACATTTTTCTTCAAATGTCTATCGATCCTACCCAGGAGATGACGAAAATGAGATCCGTTCAAAACTGTATATATATATATATATATATATATATATATATATATCTGTTACCACTCTAGCGGTAGTAATTTTTGTCCTATCGTTTCCAAACTTGAGATATAATCGTTTTATACAAAAAGAAAGATCAAGTTCGTTAACGGCTGAAATCGGACAAGGGGGAGGGGTTTTAGAGAGGGAGAATTTCTAAAATTCTTAATATCTCCGTTATTATGCGTCGGATCGGAAAATTGTATAGAACCAATCATATTGTAAGGTTCAATAAATGTTGTTTTGTACATTTTTTCATTATCTTGATTATTAACTGAGATATTTGCATTTTATAGTTTTCAGTCTTCAGTAAAGTCCCACTCCTACTCATCTCATATTAACAATTTTCTATTATGTTATGAAGCACTTTAATTGAAGCTTAAATACCAAATATTGTTCTCATTGAACTTTTAAGTTTTGAGATAAATGCAAATACGTGGCGCACGTGGGAAATCTGGTTAGTTAACGCAGCCCCTGCGTGACGGACTTTTTTTGAAGAGAGCTAGAGAGAAATGGCTTCTACCTGGGCTGCCGGACGACTCTGAAGAGGAAAACAGGCCTACAGTATACATCCAGATTAATTCGTTCTTCTACCTCCCAGCTTCCCTAGAAGAAAACAAAGATTTGTTTAAGTTTACAAGTACCATGCGCTTTTAAGATTTCATTAATTAATAAACATATATTCATTTTTGAAACTCCTCCTGATCAATATTTAAATCCACACTTCAATTCATAATGCAGAAAATCAAAAATATAACTCAGCCTTCATCAATTGAGATTATTATTTGACATCTACATATTCCACTTGAGTTTTGCCTTTTACAATTTTAATTTTTTTTTATTGTTTCAGAGGTTGAGATCAATGGTACCTGTTTCTTTAACGCCCAGTGTGAAATGCGCACAAGGCAGACAGAATGCAAGGACAGCAGGTGTACTTGCATGTTCGAAATGAAACCCGTGATAAACAAACAAAATCAAGTTGAATGCATCGGTAAGCAAATCGAATTGAACAGATTAACTATATAAACATGCAAAGTCTATAAATTATTGCAACATTAGACATATATTGAACTTAAGGCTAAGAATTTATCCTGATAGTCCTATTTCTCGTTTATTTTTATTTTATTGAGTAACATATAATAATTGTTGTATTGTTTGTTGTAGCGGATTACGTTACCCCCGAACCAGAGCGCTACGTCGACCCAACTATGATAGGTGTCCTCGTGGGAATGGCACTAATGTTTCTCATCATCTGCGTCGTCCTCCGCCTCTTCGCAAAGTAAGCACTTCACTCATACTCAATTAACACATTACATGATAGTAACATCAAAGGGTAAGTAATGATAGTAACATGATATCTTACATAAGCTTTTGGTACAATTGTGGGACTTTTAGTCATTTTATTTATTCCTCTGAGTATAATATTAATTTTAAAAATATTTCAGTTTTTTTAATCCAAGCTTCTAATATGTTTTTTACTGTACCAGTGAACAGAGAAAACAAAACTGATAGCTAACAGTTTGGTAAAATAAGCATTTTGTCAAATAGGTTGTTATTTTTAATGAGCTTTTGCCATTCTCTGGTAACCCTTTTTTCGTTGGATATTAGACGTGTTTTTTTAATGTGCAATTAATATGGTATTTGGCCTATTGACTACTGGCTCATATATATATTTAAACTTTGGTAAGTTTCATTAAGAAAAGAGAAAGATTATTAGGACATTTCATCCTTAAATATAATTACTGACTTTCGTTATAACTCTTAATTTGTCATTAGATTAAAGCCTGCCTTAGTATGTAAAACAATTACCTGATAAAATATCTTCAAATTATCATGAACCTATTTCGGGACACCAGTCTACGAAAATGCTGGCACAAAACCTTTACTTTATATATGTCCAAAAATGTGCACAATACTGGCGGAACATGCGAAGTTTTTTTTAATTTATTTATTTATTTGGAGCTTAGCAACTGTGAAGTTTTATTACTATTTTTAGCAGATTTCAGACCATTTTTATTACAGTCATATATAGGGATGAAACAGGCACAAGACTTCAACCCCCGCTCTATGTAATCTCAAAATATATCATTCTTCACAGCTTATGTCTGAATTTTACTTTCTTACAGCATAAAAGAAATTACATCCCGAGCAAAAGATAAATTGTCATTTAAATAAAATAACTTTGAGATAATTAACAGTGGTCAAGCGACATAATATTTGCATTGTGCTAATGATTAAACTCACAAGCATCAGTTTTTATTATATAGTTTTACATAGAAGACAAAACATTAACACTGTAAGTAGACTAAGTAGCCGTTAGGAGAGTGACGTGGGAGAGAGGCCATGGGATAGCTGATAAAATATTAAAGGCAGAGAAGGGCCAATACCTGCTAGGCCATACTGACCCAATCTAGATTAACCACCGCTAATAGCCAATTACCTACCTACTTCTCATTCGCCGACCTTATTGTCTTCACGTGTCCTCATCACTCAGCACTAACAATATATCTGTCCCTTGTCACACAAATGAACATAAACTACCAAACTCATCATAATAAGTTTTCCATAAAAACAGGTAAACGCGCGCATGTATCATTAAGAATGAAATGGGCACAACTCAAAAAATGCTATTTCAGCAACCTCAAAAAATATCGCATTGTGACTTTACAGTTTTGGGATTTTTTATTTATTTTATCTAGCTCTTAAAATTTCGTTAAAAATTATATTCCGTCCCATAGTATATTTTCCAATTATTTGTGAATTGAATATTTCGTTACTTTTTTCTCTTTTCAATCATATTAATATTGTGATTAATTAATTTATTTTTCTTATTACAAACATGCCCATTATCTCACATTTATTTTGTGACGAACTCATTAAATAAAATCCTAAAAGGATGGTAACCCGTCGCTGTTAGATATAGTTGGATAAAGTGGACATAAATAAATTTCATAGTGTTAACATTTTTAAAGTGTATTTTCAAAAATTAAAATATTTCTTACTTATTGTAATGTTTTATAAACTTATAAATTTAACACAGATAAAAACATGGAAAACGTATTTAAAAGAGTTTTTATCGCAAATATTTCGTACATAAATATTTGCTCCAATTACACTGTTCTACAAAGGAAAATTTTCTGATATGGAAATATGTGTTTCTAAAGCACTATTGGATGGAGGATTCAAAAATAAAATCAGAACTTCCCTATCGGGCATACTTTTTTTAGTTCCAGAAATAATAATTGTTTCTATACTAAGGTAATATAACTAAAAATAGTTAACAATAGCAACTTCTGCATTTAACTTGTTTTAATATGCAAATGTTAGTACGTATCTCTGTACAGTAATACCAACTTATCCTTCTTAAATTAAATCAAGCTTTTTTGGGTATTCATTTACTCACAAGACATTATGCATTTAACATTGCTGACATAGGAATTTTAATAACTTTAAAATGAATGAGTTTAATGTTTTTAAATACAACATCATCTACCGACCGATTTCACCCTAAAATATTTTCATCTTCCACGCCAGAGTAAGTCTAATATTGGAATCCGTCAGGGTTTTTTAGTCATTTTTGAAACATTTATACCTGCATAATAGATATTATGGCCCTCATTGTTTATATCCAAATAAATAAGTTGATAAGTATAATCCTCTTGTCCCCAGGATATAAAACCATGATAGACATCTATCATGAATGTCAATCACCAAAAACTCACAAACTTAAACAAATCTTTTTTACTGAATAGTAGTATGGAAAACAAACTGAGGTAAATTAAAACAAGACAGCGTAAACAAACAGATTTCCCACCTGCTGCAATGCCAAGTTGACGTCTTCTCACATAGAATATTCGGACCCTACCTAAAAAAGACAAGTAGAGAGTTGAAATTTAAGCTACACACGAGATTTACGTTTAAGTGAAAATTGCATCAGAAGGGTTAAATGAAGGTGAAAGTGCATTTTAGTCCCCCCCTTGATGGCGCACGATAATGACGGCGGCCATCTTGTTTTTCTAACACCGAGGGTGGGGGGGGGTTGTTTTTCTTACTTTATCTTTTTTAACACTTTAAAATTTCCAAAATACGCCATCGGCGGTTAAAACCAGGGTGGAGGGGGAGGGGAGGGGGGGGGGGGCAATTTTAACATAAATTTTGTTAACTCACCTAATTTGTTGGATCCTTCGACTGCGGAGGATAGACTTTCGTATGTAGGCGATAAGAATCCCACTTTTATACACCATTCAATAACGGCACGCTTTCCCTGCACTTCCAATTGTGTAAAAAACTCAGTCGTGCACTCACTTTGAGCCATAGCTAAAACGGAAACGATATTAATGTTAAACACTAGCAAAAACAATATGTCGGACGGTAACAAGAAACAAGATGTCGGACAGTGACGTAACAAGATGGCGGCTAGGGGGGGGACTAAAATGCACTTTAACCTTAAATGAATACTGAAAGATAAGAAACAATAGAAATAACTCGATTAATATTCAAGTTACAGAAAACAATTAATAAATACGACAACTTTAAAGATATTACATTTTCAACCAAACCGGTTATAAAACATGATTCGATCTGAGTCATGATAACAGAGTATTTTGAATTTGTTATCTTACTCCTTCCATCCAAGTTTGATTTAAGACCTGCAACCTTTAGTTTTTACATGAAACCATTAAATATCGGGCATGGTACCGATCAAATAAAAATTAAGACGTCTAAATAATATTATTGATGACGTCATGTCATGAATTTCTCACATATCCAATGAAAACAATGCGTCGCATTTTGGCTTAACATATAACATTTCGAGAGGCATTCAGTTACTGCTAATTTGCGAAGATTAGAACTAGGAGGTTTCACTAAATGTCCCAGTGATAGGGATATGTTCTTCTATCATCTTCTTCTATTAGAGTTTTTATTGAAAATTGATTTTACAGTCCATCCCCATATTGGTTGGGATCTGTATTGTTTCAATAATTCTTCTGAGAATTTAATTTGTTTGTACGTACGACTTGTTTATAGAATTGTCTATGTTTTGAATGCATTTCTTTTCTTGTTACTCATAAATTTTCACCATTTTTAGTGGAATTGTGGATTCCACGAAGTCTATTAGTTGCCTTAAATTGGTTAAGTCTCATTCCACCACGGTTTGGGATTATAAATTTTCTTATTGTTATGAATACTGAATTTATTACAAATTTTAGAAGATTTAGTACATGTTTTCGTCACTTAACGTTTTCCATAGTAAATTTCTAATTATTATCTCTTAGTACTCTGTAAGTGCGGAATCCAAGTTACGAGTAATATTATAATCGTTGGATACAAGTTCTTTTAGTGTTGAATCAAAATGTTCTCAATCTTCATTCTTTATTTTGTAAGTAAAGCCGCTTTTGAAAAATTGTTCTTTTTGACTGTTAAATAACTGAAATGATAAGGGATATGTTCCTTAGTTTCTATTTTCTAATTGCTTAAATGATTAATTAAATAAAAGAAGATAATGTCGATCAGTATTATTGCATTCTCCTGGTCCATCAAAAATTGTGAGATCCAGATATTAATTTATTACGGGAAAATTATTTTATATGATAAACTCTTATCGGTATTGGTCCCTTTGGTTTGTTTGTATATCATACCATAATTTCGATCGAGATTTGTATCAGATTCCAAAATTAGAAATTTGATTTCTAAGTGCCTTGTGAGCAGGAATTCTAGTTACTTACTAATTAAAGAGCCTCTTCTAGCGAAAAGAAGGTAGTAATAAATAATAATCTTTAATTATGCGAATGAAATGATTAAATTTATTGGAATAAAAGAAGACGTTGAATATTTTCTTTACCATCATAATTATCAATGAATTAGTATATATTTTATGGTTTAACACTAAATGGCAATGAGAAAGAGGCTAATTTATTAATGTAGTCAAAAAAAAAAAAAAAAGAAATGAATCTTGCTGAAAAGCGATCATTTTCATATTTTCTTCCATTGAGAGAAGTAATGAGGAAGATAGAAGAAGAGACAAGGTGCTTCAAGCATGGCTGCACCCTTTCAGATGTGTCCCTTATCCAAGCCCTTTTTTACTCTTATTCTTTGCTCTCTGCCGCAGTTCTCTCTCAGAATGCTGTCATTTCAACTTACCTTCCTGTGTATTCGAGAAAACAAAGGCATCTTTTCCTTTCTTTGTGGGTCTAATATTTCAAAATTGAAAATTTAAGTAATTCCAACTCATCAAAATTGACCTGTAGCATAAAAAGCAGCAGATAAATATATTTGATTAAAATAGGGAAGGAGCGCAGTGGCTGACACACATGCACATATTTGCTCGAGTGCCTGTTTACGCTCTAAAGTCCGCAATTTTTATTTTATGTCCTTAACACGTGAAACTAAGCGCCTAGTTAGCTAATGGCAAAAATTGGACAAGTGAGAATTGTAAAATCATAAGTATCTCTGTTGTTATGAGACGAAATGGAAAATGTCTTGTTGGTCAATTTATTTCAACAAAACAAACAATATATATATATACACACACATAGAGGGGGAGAATTTTGAAAATTCGAAATATCTGCGTTACTATAAGTCGGATCGAAAACGTGTATAGAATAAATCGTATTGCAAATTAAATGTACTACAAATATTGTTATATACATTTATTCTCTATCTTGAATATCAACCAAGATATTTGCATTTTTCATTTTTCAGCCCTCAGTGAACCCCCACTTCTACTCGTGTTACATAAACAATACTCTAATATATAATAAACCACATTATTCGAAGCTTATATACCAAATATTCTTTACCATAGGCCTTCATTATACGAGATACATGCATACATGTCCCCCCCCCCCCGTCTTAAAGTCTTGGACTACTATAATTTGATTGATTCAGATAAAAGTTATTCTGATTCACTATAATTTGAGTACTAGATATAGTACATAGTTTTCAATAAAATGAATATGTTATATTCTGATATATTTCAGTTATTGTTTTTCTTTCCGGTGAGCCGTTGTCAGACCTGCTTGTAAACATTTGAGACGCTTCCCACCGGCAGGGGAAAGATTTCTTATTACAGTTTGTATTTACTCACTTAATATTTACGATGGTGTTGTGTTAGCAGTATGTAGGTTTTTTTTTTTTTTTTTTTATTAATCTTCATATCATTAGCATAAATTTACAATATTCATATAACGTTTTGAATAGTTGAGTGTTAACGTTGTGGATTGTACTAGGGCTAGATGGAGGGAGAACCGAACTATCTTCAATACGCCTAATCCTCGTCTGATGAACGTCTCGTTGCTGCGTGAAACGAAGCCAGGCACAGGAGAGAGGCGAGGCAGCAGAGGCAGTACCAATAAACCGCCCAGCAGGCAACCTAGCCTCGCCTCCCTCCGACCAACATCACCAGCCCAGTCACAAGGTCAGTTACAAGTCATTAAGGATTTTTTTTTTTCTTTTGAATATATATTTTTAAGCTCAACTTCTTGTATAAATAGTCCAAATGATAAAATATTTGTTGTCATAAATAAGTAATAAGCTCATTTTAGTAGTTAAGCCGTCAATCTTCCGGTAATCCTTGAAATAATGTTTTTGACAATATATCAAAATAAAGCTTTTTAGTTCCATTAAAAATAAAATCCGTCACGCAGGGGCTGCGTAAACTAAGCAGATTTCCCACGTGAAGTTTTACAATAGAGAAATTTCACGAAAGCCGAGCCAGTCAAAGAAACGGCCAAACTAGCTTTTGGCGGGAAAGTAACTCTCGTCCGTTAGGCTCCGAGATTAAATTAAAAACAATTCAATCTCAAAAAACAACAAGAACACAAAAGATGGACTTACCGTTAATGATAGCAGTGCTCTGAACACTTATTACACCAACACTAAATAGTACCACAGAATATCCATTATTTGTAAGACTTAATACTGCTGTGAATATTAAGTAAACAAATAAAGGGCAAGTCAAATTGTAAGAACCTTCCTGATAGCAAACAGTCTGAGTTCTAAACAATCAGGTTAGCCAGCTTTTACCGGAAATAAAAGCAATTATGGAAATATATTTGAATATAAGTTATAAATTTTATTCATATAACTATTTATTATATCTAATACTGTAATTAATAATAAACCAGAATAATTTTAATCACAACCATTCCAAATTTAGGAATTCGGGAAGAAAATAGAAAGAGGGGGGGGGCAAAATATGATTCAGATGGTTATGAGATTTTCACATGATTAAGGAACAAGCAGGTTAGCCAGCGAAGGTTTACAATAGATAAATAAACATACAGGTAACACTTCCGTGAATATTAGTGAATAATTACAAACGGCAATGAGAAATCTTTCAGTGAATTTACAATATAAGTTAATAGTCCCTACAACGTAATTCGGCTGGATTGTAAACAAACAGGTTAGCCAACCTTGTAGTGCAGTATCGATAGATAGACCGGAAAAAGAAACAATTAAAGAAATATATCTGAATATAAAATATTAATTTTATTGGAAACTATTTACTATAGTTAGTGGAATAATTTGAAATGAATCAAAATAATTTCTATCTCAATCACTCAGATTTTTGTAGTCCAAGAAAAAAAGGGGGGGGGGGGTTCAACAGAACGTATTTGTTTGTACCTCGTAAAATAAAGCTTTGTTGAAAACAATATTTTGTATTTAACCTAATAATGAGGTGGTTCATTAGATATCAGCTTATTATTAATATGCCCCTTGTAGGAGTAGGGGTTTACTGAAAGCGGAACTCATTACAAAAAATACAAATATATCGGTTAATACTCATTATACGGAAAATATGTATAGAACAATATTTATAGTAAATGAAATTTGTAATAAGATTGATTTTATACAATTTTTCGATCCGACGTATAGTAACGGAGATATTTCGATTTTTCGAAAATCCTCCCCTCTAAACCCCCCCTCCCACTGATCCGATTTCAGCCGTTAACGAACTTGATCTTTCATTTTACATAAAACGATCAAACAAAAATTGCTACCGCTAGAGCGGTAACAGACAAATATATATATATATATATATATATATATATAAATAAAAATATATATATATATATATATATACAGTTTTGAACGGACCTCATTTTCGTCATCTACTAAGTAGGATCGATGGACATTTGAAGAAAAATGTCGAAAATTCCGTCATGAGTACAACCTCAATAGCTGATTTCCCTGAAGGGGGAGAGGAGAGAGGAGAGAATACGGTTTTGTACAGTACAATTATATTTTATTTATTTCCTTACTGCAGTATAAAAAGTTCTAAATAAGTAAATAACAATTATTAAATAGCCAGTTTAGAAGACATTATTAAACGTTCGTCGCTTTCATCCATTTGTGAAAAACGAAGTTTAAGCTAGTTCGTTAGTCATTGAAGTTTTTCTATTCTCGTTGTAGTGGGACTAACCATTAAGTAATTAATTTAAATAATAATAAACAAATAACTTTATAGAAATAAATCTACTTGAATACTAAATTAAATTAAAGAACGAAAACAAACAAATAAGAGTAAATTTATTAAGATATTTAAAAAAAAAAATTGATTAAATATCATTAGAGGCATGGAGTCCATTTTCGCGAAGTGCAAATGGAATTTATTCCGTAGCCTTAGTTCGATACTGGCTAGAAAACCTTGCTAGCCTATAGATAACACGCCCCAATTAGCCTAGTTGGCTAAACTGAACACTAATTTTCAAATAATATAAAATGAAATATCATTAAAGTATATTTCAGGTATTTAAAAAAATATAGCCTCGAATTAAATTCTTTTATAAAGACCGATACACAACTATCAATCCCTCAGATAACCTTAAGACATTTTTATGACTAAACAAAAATACACTCTGTGCTCACCAATCATTTTGCAAGCCAATGTATATTGATTAAAAATTGTCTATATATATATATATATATATATATATATATATATATATATATATATATACACACACACAATTTTTAATCAATATACATTGGCTTGCAAAATGATTGGTGAGCACAGAGTGATATTCATTATAAACAAAATATTTATACGAAATCTGATTCCAAGCTATTCTTAGAGAATTCGTATCTGGCAAATAAATGACATGTTATTAACAGTAAAAACTTCTGAAATATAGCATTGCGTAAAAACCAAGTGCTAGGAAATGAAAACACATTTATTGCTGAATGACAGAAAAGCTGAACAGAATATTTTGAATTTTGGAAAATTCCTATTGTTCACTTTAAAAGCTACATATATGCCAAGAAAAAATAAAAATATAAATTATAAATGGATCGTCAGAAGACCATATCCACTTTTCCTCTTTATCACATTTGTGCTTTGTAGCACTATGTAATTTGTTGCTCATGTCTACATGTTTTATTTCCCTTGAAGCCAGTTCAGGAGTTTATATCATGCCAAGTTATTCACCTGCAGGCACCTAAACTACCTTCCGCTGAGAGAACCACATCAAGACTCGAGATAAGTGAGTGTATGGGAGAGGGGGATGGGATTAAACTCCAGAAGAGACTTATGGACACGCAGAAATAATGAATAAATAAGACAAGAGAGTTTTTATATTAAACAAGATTCTGCCGATCTTTTCATAATCATATGAGACAGAATCACTATTTTAATAATAATTGTATTCCTTCTGTGGTAAGTATTTTTTACGTCATCAAAACTGTGATGAGTAAAAAAGGACGAAATAAAACACCTTTAAATAGGATCTGTTATAATGTTGTTAATTAATCATAATTTTCCCTAAATTTAGGAATTTTCATTTTGGTTTTTGGGGGTTTTTTTACATTAAAGGTATGACAGATTTGTGATTTCATATAAATATTATAATCATAACATGATTTACTTTTTTATTTTACAAATACTTTTGATAGGCACTGTAAATAATTAAAGATATTTAAACAATTAACATATCTTCTTCTGACTTGCACCGGCGTGTTGCATATAGATGCATCCCGTAGACCAGTGGTGCAGAACGTAGTGTAAGTCAGAAGAATAGTGTGCAGAGGGAGGAAGTCAACAAAATCATATAACTAATATATCCTTGGCTAACTAAATTTATGAGTGATTAATAACTTCAATAGATTATCTTAAATGAAATCCCCTGAAAAAGTTTTAAAAATAAGAAGGAAAACAAAAATTATAGTTAGTTGAAAGATGATGGTTTGAGTTAGATAAGATCATAATAAAATATTCCAAATTTCTCACTTTATTTTTACGCAAAATTTAAATGTAGAACTAAGAAATCTTGAGAGTCTGACATCAGCATGGTCGTCATTAAAAAACTTTGAAGCATTTAGAAATATAACCAACAAAGGAAATCAAACATTTCAACATCTGATCCACCATAGGCTAAATGTTAGGGAATATAAAACAGGATTTCTGAAAAATATTTAAATTTATTTATTAACTGGATATTTAGATTATCAGAACTCTATTTCAGAACCAAAAACTTCTTCTGGTAAATATTTAATTTTGCTCTCTTGAGAAGATACTCATATAAACATTTGGTTCTAAAAATAATCAACAAATATTCTCCTTATTCAAGGCACAATCGGGACCTTTTCATACAATGTCTAAGGTTTGTCCTATAATTAACTATTTAGAAGAGACAAAGAGATATTTAAACAGGTATTTCACAGCATTTCCAACTTTACCGTCAAAGCTCGTCTCAAATATTGAGCAGAGTAATATATATTAACAAGTAATCTTCAATATAATATATTATTAAATGTTGTTAAGAAGTTTATTCATAAAGATAAAACTGAGGTGGTGAGTTGTACAGGCTCACGCATCAGTCCAAGAGGATCCCTGCGAGGGTCGAGGAGCAGCAGTGGTTCTGCCAAGTCGCCTACTAAAGGGGCCGCTCACCTGGACTCGCGCAATAGTATGTAAAACCTTTGCCAAGCATCTCTTTCCAGTTCCAGCTTCAGCTTCAAAGCCTGGCTCCACTTTATCACATACCTATATATAACTAAATCATTAAGTCAACAACTTCATCACTTAATTCAGTGAATACATCAATGTCTCTTCATTGATTCTCCATATAAGTACATTTAAGAAAAGCACAAAAGGTAAGATTTTTGACATAATAAAGCTCTCATTACACGTCGAAAAGATTTGTTCCACTGTCAAAACTAATAATAATGGCATAATATTTTTATTGACTGCGTTACTTTCTTTTATTAGTAAAAAATATATCCTATTTTCAAAAGTAGTTATTGCATAATATTACATTAGTTATGATATTTTTGATACTGTATTGCAAAGAATCTAAGTCTTGCCATTGCATCTGACCGTCATTTTGTATGACTAGCTCGCCTTTTCTGAGAGTCTTCAATACTCTGGTTGTTAAAACATATGGAAAATAACGGGCAGCTAAATATCTAAGTGGGGATAATAATAATAAAAGGGAAGGAAGGGCAAGGCATGCAAAAAATACTCGCTCCAGGGAGTTATTATTTGAATCCTGGTTTTGACTAAGCACAATTTCAGACCAAAAGGTTACTCAAGTATCCTGAATCAAACGTTGGGGATGAACTTCCATTTTCAAGTCCCAAAGAGGAAAATAAGTCAGGACGCTATGGTATTAACCCACAACAGGAGGTTGGTAGGGAGGGAACAGAAGTGTCACAAATATTGGTGGTTCCTTTTAGCTGGGAGAGGTTTACTCCAGTTTTCCGATGTATTGTATTATGAGGTGCTAATTGGTATTGACTCGGTCAATGGAATAGGTGCTAGAATTCGTTCTCGTATAGGGTACGAATATTGACAGTGCTTTTGGATGTCTACAAATCATTTAATCTATCGGTCATCTGCAGCCAGGTCTAGTGTTCTGAATTCATTTTTGTCAATACATGAGAGTGTCTCAGTGATCTTTGCCGGCTATCAATATTCTACAACCAATATTCTTCCTGTCTCACCTGGATGTGGTGTCTGACAAGATAATGCTCTAAACAAAATATCAGCTTGGGCGTAAAAATACTGGTATTGATACAGATAAATTCAGATTTATTGGAATGATAATAAATTAGGTATGTTTGAATTCATATGTTTCTTTGTTACCGTACCCCTTTCGCCAATTAGTATATAAAGGTATAAGGATTACTTCGGTATGCTTCAATTATATCAGGTTTGGATTTGATGTCAAATTTGACTATGGAAAGAAAAATGAGAATGTTAATTGTACCTCGTGCCCCCGATTATGTAAGTGCAACTATTATGAAACGTTGTTCCATACTCCTCGTGCATGTATCAAGCAGAAATTATAACTAAAAAGAAAACAGAAGTATTACTTCAAAAAATCGCAACCAATCTCAAAAAAAAAAAAAAATAGAAAATTCAGCACTTTCAATGTCTAATGGCATTCTATTCAGTTAAGAGAGATCATCATCCTGGAAAGTCTTAAACTTTTAATTACGAATGAACTTCATTCTGCATATAATGGAGTAATTAACATGAAACAATAACAATTCCATTAGGATGCAATAGAACGTAGCATTGAAAATCTTGTAATAGGGAAGACTGCAGTAAGCTTTGACAAAAAAAAATTACCGCACTGGACCTGGAGCAAATTGGTTGTGGATTCACACTGTCCCTTTTGAACCATTATTTTCGCACATCTTGATCTAATACGTATTTTAAAGGAAAGTCCTACAATTAGAACATCAATAATTTTGTTGAATAATATCTCTGATCCTCACAGGTCTCCAAATGTTTTAGACAAGGCTACAATTTTCACAAGTAAAAGGTATCTTCAAAACCTATTCTACGCTCCGAATCAAATAAATTATTACGTTTGGGCACCCAGCAACAAATTGCAATGCTGAGCGAAACCTATTGAAATGTTCAAATACATTTCAATAGGTTACAATTGAATAACAAGAAAGATGAGGCATTTTGACACCCACATTGTTATCACAGCCATGATAGAAATTCTTAGCAAAAAGGGGGGAATAATGAATAGTATATATTTCTTGGCACCCATTGTCCAGTCAATGGATGTGGAGGAAAGGATGGTCTGGGTTCTGTTGGCTACCTTTATTCCTCTCGCAATGTTATTCGGAGTAATTAGAGTTGTCACTAGTTACTCTATCTTGAGGTGAGGGTGGAGTGGATAATCGCTATGGTGTTGTGTTGTTCCGGACATGTCTTGGGTATTCCATTAGGATTCTAGCATTGCAAAGGATATGCCACCAGTTTGCAGTGAATGAGGAATCACTTTGCTGTGTCAACGGAGCTGCACTTTCTATCAGATGTGTGCTTATTATTATCAGAAAATTAAATAAACTTTACTTTTATTCTGGGTAGAATTAGAAAGAAACTCTGTCTTTTAGTAATTCAACTCTATTATAGAGTCCTTTTACCCTGGATTTATAAAACTGCCCAATATATATAACTGTAATTTTGTATTTATTTCCCCTTTTTTTATGAAAAAAAGTAACAGATACAGGACTAAAACTCACCTGAACCAATGCTCAAGTGAATCTCAATTTTGTCCTATATTAGATTCTATGGTATTTATAAATTTGATAGGAATAATATTTATTTTGATAGTTCTGATTCATTTCTGATGAAATGAATGTTAAGGAAAGAGGAGCCAGTGTTAAGCAAATATTCAATTCTTAGTATCCACACTAAAATAATCCTCCAGATCGTTCATGCAGCATAAGCACACATCAAATTTATTAAATTATCCTTAATGATTTTCATTCATTACAATTTGTTTAAAGAAAATAAAGGATCATTGATCAACAATAAGAAGGGGAAATATTAAAACATAGGACACAATAGTTAAATCTCTTGATGAATTTTATTTGGTGGTGCCAACATCACAAGTTTGCAATAGATAGGGGTGCAATAACATTAAGTTAGTTTATGAGCGTATACAAAAATCTCATAAATCTATGATTATAGGAAAAATAATATTTCAGATGATAGTGAAGGATAGGCATCATTCTTCATAATCTACTAAATGGGCATGCAGATCATACTGTAAAATATTTCTGCTTTAGAAAAACAAACTATAAATAATATTTAAGCTTTCAGTTAACCAAACAATAATGTTTATTCATCATGATGTAAAATAATTTAATTTAAAATAATGTTTTATTCTCTAATTATGATATCTTATTTTTTTTTCTAATAATGTAATGAAAGGAATATAATTGATAATTTACATGCTGTTATAAAACCCAAGCCTAAGGCAGCTCAATATCTCCATTTTCTTTTAAAAAATATTTATGATTAAGAAGGAGCAGCATCTCCTGTCAATGGTCAATAATTAGACCTAATTTTCTGAGCTGTGGAACCACAGAGTTAGTAGATCATAACTATTGCTTCATCAAGAGTCTCATATCGTTAGAAACACAGTATTATGAAATATGGATAATTTATGAAAAGAGAATAAATTACTTTAAATACATAAATAAAAAGGTATTAATTGGAGAAATCATTTATCATTTAGTATATGTTATTGGAAAAGCCTGAATCAGTGTTGTCTTGCATGGGTTTGAAACCCTAGAATAGTATTTGTTTTCGAACATATTCGCTTGCTATGCAAATAATATACCTAAGAAAAAAATTGTCAAAATTAATTTCATTTTATTTTCCCTGCTGATTCCGCATAAACATTGCTTTACGTTTTCGTAGATATAATTGTTGTTTGCACGGTCTAGTTGTAAGTTGTCTGGCATTCTAGTGCTGCACAAAAATCAATCCTTTGTTGGAATATTTACTTATATTTTATTTATTTACTTTTTGGTTGCATGTGCAATTTATAACTCAAATTTATTTGCATTTGATAAATGTTTAGCTTACAAACTATGAGCAGGTCAAACTATTAATTTTAAATGTTTAATGTATGCAAACTATATCAGATGTATTATATTTTCTATAATAAATAATAATCATGTTTTAGACTAATTTTGAGTTTATTATTAAGTCTTCGGGTGATGACCTCATAATGTGGCTTTTTATCATATTATATTTGTGGTGCTGATATTGCTGTGGATTCCTAGATTTCAGAGATCAAATGAAAATGGTATAAGTTCACCATGTGTCATAAAGTACATTTTATATTATAATTTGTATTCAAGCCTGGGCAGAGAGCCTCTACTTTCACAAATGTTGCTTCACAAAAATGATCTTTCTGTTTTTCAGTGGCATTCATTATTATTCTTTTCACAACTAAGTGGTTTAGTTGATCTCAACAATTTACACAAGTCTAGCAACATCCTATCATTCCCATTCATATTCTTTGTTAATTTTTTATGTGAGTTACAAAAGCCAGCCAATAGTATCCATGTTATTTATCAGAGGGGAATGCACAATTTAACAAATTTTATCCCGTGTTAAATCAGTTCTACTCTTAAGCTCTGGCCTCGGGGTACAGGGAAGGGGGGAGGGACTTCAAGTTTTCTTTCTTGGATTTGTCAGGTGTAGTGCAGATTCAAAGTAGGATGTTGGAGCCAGTAGGGTGAATAACTGTTGAAGCCATGGGTAGTGAAGTTATAAAGCTATTTAAATTATATCATATTTTTATTTTATAGGTATTTTTTTTTTTCAATTTACTATGAAATAACAGTTTTTTTTATTTGTTTCAGCGGCACAAGCTTAAAGTTCTCATCCATCCGTCTGTTATTGCTGCTGCTTTTCTAACATTAAAATAAGCCTTTGGGACCAGCCACTAATTAATTAGCACATGGGCACATATAGGAGAAGCTTTAAAAGCTCTGGCTACCTGAGACACATCTTTAAGAGAACTTCAAAAATATTTCATGAGATTATAAATAAATGAAATATATATATATTTAGAAATATTTTCTGAATTGTACATCTCTTAGATTATAAGAATTTTCTTACTCTTTATTGTAGCACCCAAAGTTATTTCCTTTCATAACACAACTATAACTTTTAATTAAATAATAGCTGGTAATATAAATACTTTTTCATTAAAAATTGTTATATTTTATAAGATACAAATTCTACTTTTAACTTAAAGTCAATTTAGATTGTAAGAGAGGTCTTAAGCTATTATAATTATAATAAATAATGTAGTAAGTTACGACTATAACTAGCTTAGTTTTAAGAATATATTAGGTTTATTTCGGCTGGTTCCCATAGTTATGAAACTTTGGCTTTTAGGTAATACCAGTCACTAAAATAATAATAATAAATAAAAAATTTGTGCTTGTCTAGACCCTCTAAAGCAATTTGTTTATTTATTCTTTCAAGTTATTTAGTGCCTTTGCATTTTATGAAGTACAATACACACCTAAAATACATTTTAAAATATAATCTCTTAACCATAGGTAATTTAAAAGTTAATTATAAGAATATTACACTTTAATGATATTTATAAAGCACTAATATTTTTTTTTATTAATAGAAGCTTCGCTTTAGTATGATCTTTCTGTCATTTTTTATAGATGTTTTTAATTGATATTTGCTTTAATTACATCAGATTACTGTAGTGATCTTTACTCTTACTGTAAGTTATCTAGTTAGTAGAAAGTGAAGGAAGCTTTACTGTAATGTGTAATTGTTCCAGGGTTACACATCACAAAATAGCTTCCAAAGGAAATGGGCAACCAGAAAAACTCAGGGAAGGTTTCTCTGGTTGGCGAAAGGTGTTCGAGTTGGATTTTATAACTATGAATAACTTGTGTATTATTTTTAAGAATTTACTTGCAATTAAACAGTCTATAAGACTAAAAATCTAATATTCATGCACTACTTTCTCTAGACAAATAAGAATAAAATTAATTATCTTTATGCTGCTCAATTGACTACATAAAGCTGAAACTGTGAATATATTTTGTGCATTCAGGTTATATTTAATAAAATGAACCTGAAGATTGGTTGATTTAATATTAATAAGGAAATAATTGGGTAAAATACCTAAAAGTCGGAGTCCAAGGGGACAGTTGATAAGCACTTAGCTTAAAGATCTCTAAAGCTTCTTTAAATATTAATAATTTTTATAGTTTGTGCCAATTTATAAACTTTCTTGAATGCCTTACTATCAAATAAAATGGTCTTTATAGGGGACGGAGGAAGTTCAAGTGGTTTTTTAATTAATTAAATATTTGTAAACTCTTTTTCTTAGTTAATCTTCATTGCACATTAGTGTAGTTAAGAGTTAATTAAAAGATTAATGCAAGGAATGAGTCTTTCTGCACTTTTTTCATAAAATGTACATTTCTAAAAAATAAGTGTCCACATAGTGAATAGTTATTTTAAACTTTGGCAAATGAATAAGAAAGCTAAGTAGTGAGAATTCATTAGAAAATAACTTTATATTTACTAATATAGTTCTTTTTCATATTGACTTTATTCTACAAATTTCTAATATCCTATCTAATATAGGTATTTTATGTAACCATGATATACTTATTTCTGTTGATTCTTAATTAAAGAAAAAGTTAAGTAATATAAGAATTTTTTTACCTCTAATGTCCGATCTAATGTAGTATACTTATTTCGCTGTAAAAGAGATGTCTGGAAGATATAAGAACACAACAAAGCCTTACAAAAAAACTGTCATGCTTTATTATACAAATTGATACATACAAATATTGAAATGAACTTAATAAAATATACAAAACACAACAATAATTTTCCATTGTAATAAAACATACTGTCACTTTAATACTGTAATTTAATATTGATCTACCTTTTCTCTCTGTACCGAATCTAAGTGCCTAATGTAAGTAACTGGACTCATAATCCTATAGTACGCCCATTTACATGACCCGATTAACTAATTTGAGTAGCCCAAAAAAAAGGGGATATATGCCTTAAACATTTTATTTTTCATGCTTGTAGCAGAAGGCTGCTCATAAAAACCAACTCACTCAAATTATTATAAATAACTCCAGGAATCAATGAAGTCTCCACATTAAAATGCCCAAAAAACATTAATGAAAATTCCTTTAAAAATAATAGAATTTTCCTCCAAAGGGACTACCCCATGATTGTTGAAATTTCATATTTAGGAATGTTGTACCATCATATGTACCATTTTTTTAAGTGTGCACATTTAAAATACAATTTGTAAAAAAAGTGTATCATTATTAGCTGAAGTAATATTTCCTAAATTTTGGCAAATTTATCAAAATTCCTTCAAAATGATGATATTGTATATAAGAGCTATGTAACAAATATTTCATTTATGGGCTTCTAAACTATTTTCTACCTTGTATTGATCGTAGATGTGATTGGTTCCGAACTGTCATACCTAGATATACTACTGTTACCTATTTCTAATCTATCTATTTTAATTTATCCTAATCTATTTTTAATTTTTAATATTTTCTTTTCTTGTTGGAATCTTGTTCAGTCTCGACGAAGCCGGTCTAGGGGATGGATGGTCCCGACCATGGACTGACTTCATTTGTTAAAAAAAGAAATTTGTTTCCTGTTTTCTTGAAAAATGTTACTTTAGGCCGAGTAGTTTAATGGTGTTTGTTATCTATGTATAAATCAATTGATAAGTACTCATTAAACTTTATTAGATTCTGGCATATTATAACAAACTAACTTAAATTTTTAGACTTATAGATCAATGTAAGACTCATTGAGGGTTAGTGAGGAGATTATAAATCTTTGCCCTCCCACCTGACTTTCTTAATCTAAATTAAGTCATGGATATGTAACATTTATCATTTATTTACTTTCCCTAGAAATGGAATTTACATTCCAATGGTATAAATTTTGGAATCAAGTAATAATAATTTAAACAAATCAAAGCTGAATTTGCACAACTCTTATCTCTATAAAACCTGCAAAATGTTCAAAACCACCATATTATTTTAATTTCAGACTCTTTAAGTTCTTTACTCTCCTTAAAAAACATATTCTACTCATCCCATTATAACGAACATTTTGGAACACAATCATAATCATGATAATTACATAACATTGGTGAGGCAACCAGGGCACCAGAAAATTGGACAAAGCTTTGAAGTTGAGATGCAGGTTAAACTAACTAGAAATAACATCAATACTGACATTCAAAAAATTAATTCGGACAACATACAAAACTCTGTTAAAACTAACAGACTTCAAGAATGACAACAGGAGTGGTTATTAACAGACACCAAACTAAGTCAAATTAAAACTACAGTTAAGGCATGGGGCAATAAACATCAAACACAGAGAGAAGTAGTCCTTCTGAGGCTTTGCTTCGTATAGGTCATTCTCTCCTAACCCATGGTTATCTATTCAAAAAGAAAACCATGCCTAAATGTAATGTGTGCAATGCTCCTCTTACAATAAAACATGTAATAACAAACTGCAAAAGATGTGGCCATTTAAAGATACCACATGACTTCCTGAAGGCAGCCCAAGGTAGTATAAGATATATAAGAAAAGCACACACATTCTCTTAATTCTCCAACATTTAAAAACCATTAACATATACTCACAAAAAAAGTTTTACATTTTAAAATTGATAATCCATTTTAAAATAAATGAGATTTAACCCTAGCTAAAATGTCTGACTATGTGTGTGTGTGTGCGTGCGCAAGTCCGTGTGTGTGACATTGTCAATGCTTGGGCTAGATTTTAGAAAATTTAACCTCATAATTTTATTTATGTGCATACAAAGTTTTATTTGTTTTAATTATCTGGTTACATTATAAGATATGTTTTCTTTTCAAATTTAATGTTTTGTTTTCATTTTATTTTTCTCTCAGTTGTTGATTATTCCTGTTTTTTCCGCATTTTCAATTCTGTGTCTTAGTTTGCCCTGGTTTCATAGTTGTGTTTAATTTCTTCTTGCTACTTTGAAAACTCTCTACAATAAATAAATATTTATTTTCTTATGAATCACATTTATTCTGTTAAGTGTAAGATAAGTATAGAACTTGTCATAGTTACCAGAAAGCTATACAAAATACATAAAATTTATTATATACAACATACTGAAATTTAGGATAATTTTCCTCTTATACATTTTGATTACATAATAAATGCAATGATGATAGCCGCATTAAACAACAGTATAATAAATGATATTTAATGTTAAAACCACTAGAAAGTATGTATTGATTAAACCTTACAAGACAATTCTTACAGGACATTAAATGTTTACTCTTTTAGCGATGTGTTACCCCTAGAAATGTAAATTTCTTTAAATTTCATAAATCATTTAAACACTACAATGTTATTCTTGGAAATACGTTTTTTAACACATTATATAAGTAACTAAAAAGACTTAGCTAACACCTTTTTTTGTGGAACAAAATCTATAACCACAACGTACATCAATATACAAAAACAGGAAGGTAGAGACACACACAATAGATGCTCCTATCGATACCTACATATTTTTATATAATTAAAAATACATTTCATATTCATGTTCATACGAAGGGGCGACTGCAGCTGGGGTGCCAGTGTCAAAGTACAGGAGCAGTGCCATGTTCAGACGAAGGGGTGACTGCCGCCACCGGTGGCACTGTCGGAGCCCAGGGGCAGTGCTTTGTACAGATGGAGGGACGACTGCAGCCGGGGTCGAGCTGTCAGAGCCCAAGAGCAGTGTCATGTTTGATGAACGGGCGACTGCAGCCGGAGTGGCGCTGTCAGAGTACAGGGGGCAGTGCCATGTTAATACGAAGGGGCGACTGCAGTCGGGATGGCACTGTCAGAGTCCAGGGGCAGTGCCATGTTCATACGAAGGGGCGACTGCAGCCGGGGTGGCAGTGTCAGAGCACAGGAGCAGTGCCATGTTCAGACGAAGGGGCGACTGCAGCCAGCGGTGGCGCTGTCAGAGCCCAGGGGGTAGTGCCATGTTCAGACGAAGGGGCGACTGCAGCCGGGGTGGCACTGTCAGAGCCCAGGAGCAGTGCCATGTTCAGACGAAGGGGCGACTGCAGCCGGGGTGGCGCTGTCAGGGCCCAGGGGTAGTGCCATGTTCAGACGAAGGGGCGACTGCAGCCGGGGTGGCACTGTCAGAGCACAGGAGCAGTGCCATGTTTGATGAACGGGCGACTGCAGCCGGAGTGGCGCTGTCACAGCCTAGGGATAGTGCCATGTTCAGACGAAGGGGCGACTGCAGCCGGGGTGGCGCTGTCAGGGCCCAGGGGTAGTGCCATGTTCAGACGAAGGGGCGACTGCAGCCGACGGTGGCGCTGTCAGGGCCCAGGGACAGTGCCATGTTCAGATGGATGGGCGACTGCAGCCGGGGTGGCGCTGTCAGAGCCCAGGGCAGTGCCATGTTCAGACGAAGGGGCGACTGCAGCCGGGGTGGCACTGTCAGAGCCCAGGGCCAGTGCCTTGTACAGATGGAGGAACGACTGCAGCCGTAGTGGCGCTGTCAGAGGCCAGGGGCAGTGCCATGTTCAGATGAAGGGGCGACTGCAGCCATCGGTGACACTGTCAGAGCACAGGGGCAGTACCATGTTCAGACATCGAGGCGACTTCAGCCGGGGTGGCACTGTCAGAGCCCAGGGGCAGTACCATGTTCAGACGAAGGGGCGGTGGCACTGTAAGAGCACAGGGGCAGTGCCATGTTCAGATGGAGGGGCGACTGCAACCGGGGTGGCACTGTCAGAGCCCAGGGGCAGTACCATGTTCAGATGGAGGGGCGACTGCAACCGGGGTGGCACTGTCAGAGCCCAGGGGCAGTACCATGTTCAGATGGAGCGGCGACTGCAACCGGGGTGGCACTGTCCCCCGGGCCGTTTTACCGTAGATAAGTCTACATACGGGTAACAATTAACACACACCAGTGTAAATATTAAGTGAATAAATACAAAAGGTAACGAAGAAATCTTTCAGTCAATTCTAACATTCCTACAGAAAGCGTCTGAATTGTAAACAAACAGTCAGCCAACCTCAGAGCTGAACAGATAGATAGAAAATTCTTCACCGGAAGGAAAAACAATTACTGAATATAGCATCTTAATTTTACTTAAAACTATTTACTATATCTAGTACTGCAATTTTTAATGAATTAGAATAATTTTTATCTGAATCAATCAAATTTTAGAAATCCAAGAACTTATTTGGGGATCGATAAAACATATTTGCATGTATCTCGTATAATAAAGGTCTCTTGAAAACAATATTTGGTATTTCATCTTCTAATAATGTGGTTTGTTATATAACAGAGTATTGTTACGTTTTTGTATTACCAACACCAGTAATAAACGTTTTTAATAAGAGTTCTTTTGGATTGCAAAATTAAATACTCGCAAGTTTCACAGTTTTTATCACTGCACAATTTATTTGGATAATGCACAATAAACTTGGTAATTATTCTTAATTACTACTCACAGTATAGACTGATAGCGTTACTGTTCTTCAGATTACACAGTCCAACAATTCACTGAAATTCACAGAAAGACGGCACTGCACTGTCCCTTTGCTTCGCGGCACTGCACTGTCTTCTACTTCGCGGCACTGCACTGTCCTTTACTTCGCGGCACTGCACTGTCTTAAACACGGCACTAAACTGTTACTTACAGTCACGGCACAACACTGTTCTTCTTATAAAAACACTTTACCGCACTGTACTAAGTCGCACTGTAGCACTGATGTGAACATCAAGATCGCTGAGCATAAACTGACTGACTCGCAGCTTGCTGGTGCCTTATATATAGGTGGTCGGCATAGATCAAAGGGGAATGTTCTAGTTCATTCCAGGCTAGGCGGGACGAGCCCAGTAGCGTCTCGATCTCTTTGATCTACGCCGCCTTTCCAAATACGCGACTCTCTCTCTCTCTCTCTCTCTCTCTCTCTCTCTCTCTCTCTGAAGAATTATTCATCTATTTAATTTTCGCAACACTGCCGCCCACTTAAGCCTTTTCGTCCCGAATAGGCTCAATATCGCCGTTGCCATACTTGGCTAGTCGCTCTAGGTGTACCACTTTCATCTTAGACCTCGGATTGTGGTATCTCTGTATCCGGTAGACAACGTCGTTCAATCTCTTTATCACCTTGTAAGGTCCCTCCCAGTGCGTTTGCAATTTCGGGGATAGTCCTTTCTTTCGTTGTGGGTTAAATAGTAGAACCATTTGCCCTTCAGTGAATCCTTCCGTATTTGCTGCCCGATCATATCTGGCTTTCATCTTATCACCTGTCATTTTAATACGGTTACGTACAAACTCATGGAGCTCATGCAGGTCTTCCTGTGCCTGGGGAGTATTTCCATTGTCTTCGCAGGACGGTCCGGGTTTGGCCCCAAATTCCAAATCCGCTGGTAGTCTTAATTCTGCTCCAAATAAGATTTTTGCCGGAGTACGTGAGGTGGAATCATGGATTGCCGACCGGTAAGCCAGTAGTAATTTGGGTATGTGCACATCCCAATCCCTTTGTTGTGTGCTAACCACTTTTCTGAGGTATTCCTCCAGTGTCCGATTAAATCTTTCGACCATGCCATCAGATTGTGGATGAAGCGGTGTCGTCCTTGTCTTTTTGATGCCATACAATTCACACATTTCCTTGAATATGGCCGATTCGAAATTTCGGCCCTGGTCAGAATGAAGTTCTATTGGAACCCCGTATCGGCACACCCAATTATTTACAAAGGCATCTACAACCGTTTTCGACTCCTGGTTTGGGATGGCATACACTTCGGGCCATTTACTGAAGTAGTCCATTACAACTAGGACATACCGGTTTCCAGCCTCACTGACAGGGAATGGACCAGCAACATCCATGGCTATCCGCTCGAAAGGGGCGCCTGCGTTGTACAGCTGAAGTTTGCCACGACTTCTTCTCGTTGGACCCTTGGCTGCAATGCACTGCTCGCAATTGGCTATCCAATCGGTTACAGATTGCTGACATCCCACCCAGTAAAATCGTTGTTTTATCTTTACCAGGGTTTTTGTAATGCCTAGATGGCCGCCGCTGGGACCATTATGGAACTGCTTCAATACCTCATTTATCTTGGAAGTGGGCACGACAATTAGGTCGGTTGTGGTTTTGCCATCTGCACTCTCCCAAGATCGATATAAGCAGCCCTCTACCAGTTTTAGGCTATTCCACTGTACCCAGTATGATTTCGCAAGTGGGCTTTCAGCTGATGTCTCATTTCGGGTTGGTTTTCTGTTGCATTCCTTAGCCGATATAATCTTCGCCAGAATCGGGTCATCTTTCTGAGCCTTCGACCAGTCCTCGTCTGAGCCAATACGGGTAAGTCGCACATCAATCACGCTTTCCTCTTTCTCGGCTTTAGTACAATGTTTGCATTCTATGTTACAAGGCCGTCTTGAAAGGTCATCAGCGTTATTGTGTTTCCCACCTTTTCGATGCTCGATGCTGAAGTCATAGCTCTGCAGACGTTCAATCCATCGTGCCAGCTGACCTTCTGGGTTCTTGAACTGCAGCAGCCAACGTAGTGCGGAGTGGTCTGTTCTTAAGGTGAAGTGTTGACCGTACAAGTATTTGTGGTAATGCTTGACGCACTCCAACACTGCCAGAAGCTCCCGTCGGGTAACACAATAATTTCTTTCGGGCTTGGAGAGTACCCTGCTGTAGTAGCCAATGACTCTTTCTGCCCCATCAACTATTTGAGAAAGTACTCCTCCTATTCCATAGCCACTGGCGTCCGTATCAATTATGAACTTCTGTCCAGCGATTGGATAGGCAAGGACAGGTGATGTGCACAAGAGCTCCTTGAGCCTCTGGAAAGCATCTTCCGCTGCCTCACTCCAGTGGTATGATCGCGACTTTTTGGTTAGCTCGTGCAAGCTGGCAGCTACCTGAGCGAAGTTTGGCACGAATCTCCTGTAGTATGTGCAAAGCCCCAGGAAGCTACGCAGCTCGTGAAGATTTCGTGGTCGAGGCCAGTCCTTTACTGCCCGTATTTTGTCCTCGTCAGTGGAGATGCCCTCTGCTGTTACCCGATGTCCCAAGTATTTGACCTCTTTCTGAAACAAAGCACATTTCTTTATGCTTAACTTCAGCCCAGCTGCCGTTATGCGACTAAATACTTCATCCAGGTGTTTAAGATGTTCTTCAAAAGTCTTCCCCATAACGATTATGTCATCTAGATACACCAAGCATGTCTTCCAATTGAGACCCTTTAGCACACGTTCCATTAAACGCTCAAAAGTAGCTGGGGCGTTGCAGAGCCCAAATGGCATCACCTTGAACTGCCATAAACCATTGCTAGCGCTAAAGGCGGTTTTCTCTTTGTCCTTATCGGCTATCTCTACTTGCCAGTAGCCGCTTTGCAAGTCCAAGGTAGAAAACCATTTCGTTCCAGACAACGTGTCTAAGGTGTCGTCAATTCTTGGCAGCGGATAACTGTCTTTCTTGGTGACGTCATTGAGTTTTCTGTAGTCGACGCAGAATCTGGTGCTGCCGTCTTTCTTCTTTACTAGAACTATTGGCGAGCTCCACGGACTCGAAGATGGTTCAATGACTCCATTCCGCTCCATTTCGTTGACAAGTTCTTTGACTTCGTTCCGCTTCGCTAGGGGAACACTCCTGGGTGCCTGTTTTATAGGTCTCGCTTCACCGGTATTTATTTCATGTTTCACTACAGCTGTTCTACCTGGGCTTTTATTGCTTAGGGCGAAGACGGATGCATGTGCTCTTAGCAACTCCTTTGCCTTGTTTCTTTCAGGCGATGTCAGTCCTTTCATCCACTTTTCCTCTTCTTCTGCAAGTAGTTCGCGCTCCTTGGCTGTCATTTTTGGGCATCCTGAATTTTTGGCACAGTTAATTATTGCTTCTGCTGGCTCGCATTGACCTATTTCAAAATTTTTGTTAATGATCTTCTTATTGTTGGATAGGTTAAGTACTCTCACCGGAACTCGTCCATCGTCGCAGGTTTTCACGAGGGCTTTAGCTGTTATAATGTCATCTTTAAGTTCTTTAGGTTCTACTACCCACAACCGGTTATCCTCACAATCTTCTTCCACACGCGCCCATACTAAGGTTTCCGACTGGGGTGGTAATTTCTGGCGTCCGACGGTAAATAGCCTCCTTACTGTGGTCTTGCTCTCATAACCAACATCCAAAGGTATCTCGACGTTGCGCCAGATCATAACTTGTTGACCCATGTGCAGATTGATACCGTGGGCTATCATGAAGTCTGCACCGATGATCACTTCGTCCACTATGTCGGCGACAACAAATACATGATCGGCGCTAGTGTTGGCGATAGTCAGTCGAACCTTGGCTCTTCCATAGACGGTGGCTGATTCCCCAGTAGCAGTGCGCAGTCGAACGTCGCTTAATGGTTCCACTGATCCTTTTACCAAATCGGGCCTAATTATGGACTGCGACGCCCCTGTGTCTATGGTGAGAATCTGCTTCCTTCCGTTAATGAGTCCACGAGCTGTAAGGTTGCTATTCTGCTGTTGTATTATGGAAATGGAGATTGTGGGGCCAGCGGTTGTAGGAGCTAGCTCTTGCCCCTCAGTGCTAGCTCGTTTTAGTTTAACGGTGTCTCTTGAGATTTGGGGTTATTCGTCCGTTTGTTCTCCCTTGGTGGCGAAACAGATCTTGATCTTTTCTTTGGAGCTTTACAGTTACGTTGAAAATGGCCGGCCTTGCCACAGTTGAAGCACTTTGAGCGTGATCTGTTCCTTTGTTCCTCCATTATTCGCTTGACGAATTCTTCTATGTCACTCCTTGACATTTGGGCGTCATTTTGAATATCAGCCTCAAGACGTCGCACCTTGAAGACTTGTGGTTTTGAAATTACTTTAGCGGTCTCCTGGGCTAGCGCATATGAGATAGTTTCAGCAAAAGATGATTTCTGCATGGCGCATACCGCAAATTTAACATCTGGATCTCGAATACCATTCACAAATGCTTCAATCTTGAACTGATCTAGAAACGGATGATTTTCACCTGGGTAAGTCAGTTGAACCAGACGTTCGATTTCCATGGCAAAATCTTGGAGCGTCTCATTCGGTTTTTGCACTCTGCCCCGTAACTCCATCCTGTACAGTTCTCGCTTATGCTCACCGCCAAACTTGCGCTGTAAGGTCACCATGATGTCCTCATAATTATTTCTGCAAGCGGCCGGTAAACTCTCCAGGACTTCTGCAGCGGTTCCTTTCAGTGCCAAAATCAATTCTACCGCTTTCTCTTCATTATTCCACCTATTTCTACTGGCCACCGTCTCAAATTGGAATTTAAAAACGTTAAATGGTACATTACCGTCAAAAGTTGGGGTCTGTATCTTGCAGGAATGTTCTGAATTGAGCCTCACCGGACTCTCGCGAACATGTAGATTATCCATTTGGAATTGTAGCTCACGTATTTCATCGTCTAACTTTCTTCCTAGGTTGGACACGTCCTCTTCAACCTTCTTCTGTGCCGCAGAAATGCCGCAGAGTTTTTCATCAAACTCGCTGACTCTCTGCTCAATGGCTTCCACTCGTTTGCCCAATACTTCTGATATTTCGTGAAGTTTTTGGTTTGTTGTTCTAGAAGCTTCCTGAATTTCCTCGAGTCTCTCACAATTAGCTCTAGAAGCTTCCTGGAATTCTTGTCTGACTTCTGCTAATATTTTCTCACTGTTACTCTTAGAAGCTTCCTGGAATTCTTGTCTGACTTCTGCTAATATTTTCTCACTGTTACTCTTAGAAGCTTCCTGGAATTCTTGTCTGACTCCCGCTAAGAGTTTCTGGTTATTTTCCATCATAGCGGCTAAGATTGCATTCAAGTCCACTTACAGCAATGTCTTCTTTATCGTCAAACTCGTGTGTACTTATATCGATTCCTCGACTTTGGAATTCATCTGTCAACCGCCTTTGTAATTCAGCCTTATTTCCTGTTGTTGGCATATCCAGTTTAGCCAGCTCCTTCTTCAGTTGTTCAACTTTTAGTTCCTCAAACTTCATTTTCGTTGATTTTAATTTTGCAATCCCACTTCTGACACCAGTTGTTACGTTTTTGTATTACCAACACCAGTAATAAACGTTTTTAATAAGAGTTCTTTTGGATTGCAAAATTAAATACTCGCAAGTTTCACAGTTTTTATCACTGCACAATTTATTTGGATAATGCACAATAAACTTGGTAATTATTCTTAATTACTACTCACAGTATAGACTGATAGCGTTACTGTTCTTCAGATTACACAGTCCAACAATTCACTGAAATTCACAGAAAGACGGCACTGCACTGTCTTCTACTTCGCGGCACTGCACTGTCCTTTACTTCGCGGCACTGCACTGTCTTAAACACGGCACTAAACTGTTACTTACAGTCACGGCACAACACTGTTCTTCTTATAAAAACACTTTACCGCACTGTACTAAGTCGCACTGTAGCACTGATGTGAACATCAAGATCGCTGAGCATAAACTGACTGACTCTTTTTTTTTTTTTTTTTTTTACCCGAGTTCCAGACCAAGGGAATTAGTTGATGGTAGGGAGACAGTGTGACCTGCCGTGGCTGTCCCGACAGTTCCCCTTCTACTGAACACTCGAGTTCTATTATAAGGGGGGGGGGGTGAGGTGTTGTGGGGGTAAATAGAACTAAGGTTGAGGTTTACCCGGCATCTGGCGCTACCGGGTGGGTGGTGACTGACTCGCAGCTTGCTGGTGCCTTATATATAGGTGGTCGGCATAGATCAAAGGGGAATGTTCTAGTTCATTCCAGGCTAGGCGGGACGAGCCCAGTAGCGTCTCGATCTCTTTGATCTACGCCGCCTTTCCAAATACGCGACTCTCTCTCTCTCTCTCTCTCTCTCTCTCTCTCTCTGAAGAATTATTCATCTATTTAATTTTCGCAACAGTATTGTTTGTGACATGAGTAGGAGTGGGCGTTTGCTGATGGCTGAAAACTTAAAAATCCAAATATCTTGGTTAATAATCAAAATAGAGAAAAAAAGTATATAAAAATATTAGTATTTTATTTAATTTGCAATAAGATTGACTTTGTGCCAATTTTCGATCCGATGTATAGTAAGAGAGATATTTTGAATTTTCAAAATTCTTATCCTTTAAACCCCCTTGTCTGATTTTAGCCGTTAATGAACTTGATCATAGGTTTTGCATGAAACGCTTACATATCGAGTTTGGTAATGATAAAACAATAATTACGACCTCTAGAGTGGTGGAGGATTCGACTCCCGCCCGTCTAGAAATTTATTTAGTGAAGGACTCATTAAATAAGTTACTTAGTTCCACCATAGCTAGAAAAGGACGGTAACCTGTAGATAACCCGTCCCAATTAGCCATAGTAGCATAAAGTGGACTAAATATATAAAAAAATGAAAATTACAAAGGTTGCTCTCTAAACAACAAAATAAACACTTTGTCATATGTGCATGAATGCCGAAAAATCAATAGGAAACAAAATACAGCGATTTTTCATATAATGCCTCCCCTACAACCCCCTCTCCTGGTCATCTCTAAAAATTTTGATATAGCATATAATAATTGAAGAGTTGATCCCCTAATTCACATACTGAGTTTTGTTTAGTCATATGTGCCCAATAAAACTGTAGACTCTCCCTATAGTTTTGCGTATATCTCATTTACACTTTGGTATATGACAAAAGTGTATATAGTATAAGTTACTTTAAATAACACAATAAACAACTTTTGTCATTAGCATATATGCTGAAAAACCAATAGGAAACGAAATATTGCTATTTTTATTTCAGGCCTCCCTTATAACCCCCCCTCCTGTTCGTCTCAGATAATATTAGTATAGCATAGGGTCTATACTAATATTATCTAAATATTTATTTATACAAATGAATATTTATTTATACAGGGTCCGGCAGGGAGGTATGGATGATTTGAAATAATAGCTACACACTCATTTTCAAATGAAACTAAAATTTTATTATTTCAGTGTGTACCTTGGATGATGCCATTATGAAAATTAAAGAGGAAAAAAATAAAACATTGATTATGTACGAAAAATAACATCTGACAAGTTCTGCTTGTTTACCACTCCTGACAAATAGAAGTGGGCTTCGTCACTCATAATCAAAACAATATCATCAGTCATGTTCTCCAATATTGTTTCTGCAAATCTGAATCGTCTTCTGTAGTCATTTTGCTGCAATTGTTGGACAACCATCAGCTTATACGGATGAAAATGCAGGTCCAAATGTAAAATCCGGCGAACTGATCGGTCCGACAATCGAAGAGCACGAGCATGTCGCACAGCCGAACGACGAGGGCTTGCTTGAACTGCTTGACACACTCTTTCGATGTTTTCCGGCGTTCGTACCGTTCGTTCACCACCACGAGCAGTTCCAGGTCTCAAAGAACCTGTTCGTTGAAAGTTATTTATCCACTTCATTATTGTTTCAAACTTCGGAACACGACCATGGCGTCCAACGTTGAAATGATTCCGGAACCGTCTCTGAGTTTGAACGACGGAACGGCCCGTTTCAATAAAAGTGTCGTACACAAACACACGATGTTCTATCGACCACGTCTCCATTGCTACTAAAATGGCAACTCATGACAAACAGATAACTCCACTCTTCATCCGCCAAGATTATCCCTACCTCGCACGGCGCCCTGCCCAAATCATCCATACCTCCCTGCCGGACCCTGTATATAAATGTTTATTTGATCTACATCATACTCAATATTTAACCGCTTAACAACGCTATATGGCTTCTTAAACTATGGGTAGCGACCCCATTTGGGGTCGCGTAGCAAAATTCTGGGGTCGCGAGAGATAAAAATACAATTTATGTTTTATCTTCAGTTACAACTTATTCGTCGATTAGACGAATATGCTTTATCTACAATTACAACTTATTCGTCGATTCGACGAATATGTTTTATCTACAGTTACAACCTATTCGTCGATTCGACGATGCTTCTTTTACAAAGAGAAGGTTATCTTTCCTTTGGAAGGACGAGGCGATTTTCTACGGATTTATGTAGGCTACTAAGTGGTGAAGGAATACCTGGCCGGATATCCGCCTAGAGTGCGCTCTCATCGCAGGAAATAAGAAATCCCTACAGTATTCGTCACATCGACGAAGGGGTTGTTATCTAGGGTTAATAAATAGTTTTAAATATTTCACAAGTTTTTATAATAATTATCTACAACTACATAATTGTTCCTGTAGGACATAACAACCAGGTATGTATAGTATTAAATTATTGCTCCAAAAAGGGTTTCATATTCTTAACTTTCTTTTGCTGGAGTTTTATTTAATTGTTGTTTGAAAAAAATAATACCATCAAGTAAATTTATAAAAAATATTTCCAGATTAGAATGAAAGACAACATAGCTATTTTATTTCAAATGTTTTAATTAAAGTTGAAGAAAAGATTTAATCTGGAAACGTCTTTTGTAATAAATCAATTTAATTAGTGGAGTATTGACGCTCTTCTAGTGTGGTCAATTGTCAGTGTCCCCCGTAACAAGATTTTAGTTTTTCTTTTATTTATTCGGTAATTAATAAATCAATTATTATCTGCAATATGTTATTTTTATATATTTATTGTATTTTAGGATCAAAATAATTTTTGCCCATGGATAAATGGCTGAACTTAAATAAGAATGGTAATGACGCAGATGATAATGCTACAAACTCTTCTCAGGCAGGACAAAGTATTGGAAAAGAGGCATCTAATGTGCGAAAAAGAAAATATGATGAGTCTTTTCTTCAATTTGGCTTTACATTTCAAAATTGTAAGGGTAATGAACAACCTCTTTGTTTGATCTGCAATGAATTATTGGCTTCGGAGAGTATGAAACCATCAAAATTAAAAAGACATCTTGAATCAAAGCATGTTTCGTATGTCAATAAACCTAAAGAATATTTTGAAAGACTGTGTAAATCTTTAAATAAAGAAAAGAAAAACTTTGAAAAATTTATAACCGTTAATGAAAAATATTTACTAGCATCATATGAAGTTTCATACTGTATTGCTAAAAATAAAAAGCCGTTCACCATTGCAGAAGATCTTGTGTTACCTGCTGCTATTAAAATGGTAGAAATACTACATGGAAGAAAATATGGCGATGATATTCGAAAAATTCCTTTGTCGAACGACACTGTCTCGAATAGAATTTCTGATATTAACAAGGATCAATTAATACAACTTATTACAAGAATTAAAGAAAGCCCAAAATTTTCAATTCAGTTGGACGAAACAACTGATATTACTAAATTGGCTCAGTTGTTAGTATATGTCAGGTACGTTTATAAAGAAAGCGTGGAGGAAGAATTGTTATTTTGTCGTCCTATGGAAGACCATACTACAGGGAAAGACATATATTGTAAAGTTGACGAATTTTTAAAAGCAGAAGGTTTAGAATGGAAAAATTGCTGTGGAATATGCACAGATGGTGCAAGAGCGATGACGGGCAAAAATATTGGTTTTAAATCATTTTTTCAAGCTGCTCATTATGATCATATAACTTTTACTCACTGCCTTATTCACCGAGAGGCTCTTGCAGCAAAAAAATTAGCACCAGAATTGAACGATGTGCTTCAGGATGCTGTTAAGATCATAAATTTTATTAAGAGCCACGCCCTTAACAGTCGCTTATTTTCAAATCTCTGTAAGGATACGGATTCCAACTACACAACTTTGTTATTACATGCAGAAGTAAGATGGTTGTCAAGAGGTCAAAGTTTAAGAAGATTATTGTTATTAAAGGACGAGATCGAAATATTTTTAACCGAACGAAAATGTGAACTTGCTGCTTTTTTTCAAAATGACTTATGGCTATCCAAGCTGTGTTATTTGTCAGATATTTTTGCGAAGTTAAACGATCTTAACTTGTCTCTTCAAGGAAAAAATTGCGATATATTTACTTCAAATGATAAAATTGAAAGTTTTATTAAAAAGATCAACATTTGGAAAAGTAGGGTCGAAAAAAATTCGTTCGAAATGTTTTCCAGTGTCGACAATTTTGTAATCGAGAAAATTCATTGTAAAACTTTTATTGCAAAAACTATTGTAGATCACTTAAAAGCGCTAGAAATACAGTTCCGGACATATTTTATATTAAATATTGATTTCCAAAAAATAGTTTGGATTCAAAAGCCGTTTTGGATTGGCTTAAGTGAGATTGATCACCTGCCACTTAAAGCTCAAGAGGAATTTGCTGAGCTTTCGAGTGACTCAAACTTAAAACTACAATTTCAAAAAAAGCCCTTGACTGAATTCTGGATCGGAACTAGAACTGAATTTCCCACAATCGCTGATATGGCGTTAAATGTACTTCTGCCATTCAACTGAAGTTACTTTCTCAGCTTTAACACATATTAAATCCCAATATCGTTCAGCGTTAAAAAATGTTGAAGAGGTCTTACGTCCAGCAGTTTCAAACATTCCACCAAGATTTGATTTGTTATGCAATAAAAAACAGGCACATCCATCTCATTAAATTTTTAACTTATACTTTAATTTAATACTTACCACGCAACTACTTGAATATATTCGAGAGAATTAAGACGGTCAGAATCCACTTTTATTTTTGAAACTATAATAAATACAATTTTATAATTTTTTGTGCAATTTTTAATTTTAGATTTTTGTATGTTTCAAAACGAATTCTAAACTTATATATTTTCATATGTATATGTATATTGTTACCTAATAAATAAATCATCAAAAAATATTAATTTATTTTTTTTTTATATTTGTATGGGGTCGTCAAGAAACTCGCAATCATAAATGGGGTCGTAAATTACAAAAGTTTAAGAAGCCCTGCTATAGATCATAGTTGTTATTGGAGGAAATCATACTTGGAATAGCGGAGGTTAGAGGGTGGAGGATTCAAAAATTTATAATGTCTGTTATTATGAATCAGGTAGTAAAATGTTATAGATCCAATCATGTTAAACTATTGGTGGTTTACAATTGTTGTTCTATGCATTATTTCTTAACTCAAGTATTAAGCGAGTTATTCGTACTTTCTTGTATTCTGGCTTTTGTAATCAACCCCCCCCCTTCTACTCATGAGATATTTACATATACGTAGTAGGGTCCATAAGTTTCCGGTCTGTCCTGCTTCCCCTCTTTCAAAGCCGGGACCTGCACGCCTATACTGGTCCATGCCTGCTCACTCAATACCCATCGACCGCACTTCCTCAGTCTTGTCAGACAGTGTCCAGCCTTCAAGGAAACTCCCCATTTTTACAATGTTTAAACTCGAGTACCGTGCGGTAATTAAATTATTTTGTAAAGAGGGTCTTACTCCTGCGCAAATTAAAGAGCGCTTGGATTGTGTATACGGGCAGTCCTCCCCCTCGTATTCCCCAGTGAAAGAATGGGCAAAATTATTATTATTAGTTAGGGAGAGAAAGTCTAGAAGATGACCCACGTCCCGGTCGCCCATTGGAAGCTGTCACTTCTGAAACAATCCAACTTGTGGAATCTGAATTGCTGTCTGACCGGCTACTGAAAACCAAGGAAATAGCAGCGAGGTTGGAGCTTTCAAAAACAAGTGTTTTGAGGATCATCAAAGAACATTTGCATATGAACAAGGTTAGTGCAAGATGGATTCCAAAAATTCTCTCAGCTCATCAAAAACAGGAACGAGTTCATTGCTGCAATGAATTTTTACGCAAGTATAATGCCGACCCAAAGAATTTTTTGGACTCAATTGTAACTGGGGATGAGACAATGGTTCTATATTATGACCCACTCAGCAAAAGAGAGTCCATGGAATGGAGAAGACCAGGAGAAGCGCCTCCTTCAAAGGCAAAAGTCACGCAGTCAACAAAAAAGGTAATGGCCACAATTTTTTGGGACTGCAAAGGAATACTATTGATAGATTTTAACCCACATAAGGCTGAATATTTTATTTTTGTTTTTCAACAAAATTTTTTGATATTTAGTCTAATCATAGCCCACTTAAAAAGGGAAAAAAGAATTTTTTTCAGCATCATCATCAACATTGAAGAAATGACCCATCCTTCTGGAAGGACATTAGCCTAATATACGCATTAAGAAAAGACCGATGCTTTAAAAAACTTTATTGACTAAAATATTTTATATACATAGTTAAATAATTTATTTTGAAAGATATGATTTAAAACAAGCAACATGCAAAGCTACATTGCTCTTTAAGCACAAGGTTATTGCTTTTTTATGGCAAAAACGACAATGTAATTGCTTTTTTTCCCCAGAAGTGTCAGGTGGTAAGTCTCCAACAAGATGATCAACCCTGCCATATCATATCTGTGAAAAAAATATATGCACATTGTAAACTAATGTTACAACATAAATATATTTTATTGAGATTTATTTTTCCTACCTTGAATCAATTTTGGAACTTCCTGAACGTCGTCCTCTCACTGACGTGATACGTTTGTTAGATTCCAAGATAGATGTGGCAATTCTTCTACGGAATGTTAGATTATACAGTTTTCCACTATCTTTCCTATACAATTGCATTTTGGGAAGCCACATCTACTAGATGAGCAATAATGGGGAAGTACCATTTCTTAGCCCTAATTGATACTCGGTACACAGATATATTTTGATCTGCTCTATCAATTCCTCCCATATGAATGTTATAATTATGTATAAGTCGAGGTTGCTGAATCGTGTTTTTTTTCTTTTGCTGCTGAGAATATCTCTGAACTGGTCGAAGTGGATTTACACTGTCAAAATTAGTGGCCACGCTTACAACGTTATTGTCATCCCACGTTGCTATCATTCCTCATTGCACTCTGAGATATCTCAATAATAATAAATAGAAAGTTAGCCAAGTGAATGTTTATTTGAATCAAAGATACTAAAAAATCACTTTAATTTTAACAACCAAATTATAACATTTAGATAGAGTAAAAAAATTAGTACGTAAAAAAAAAAATCTCAAATTGAATTTATATGAATAAGGCTAACGTCCTTTTGGAAGGACGGCATTCAAACAGGTGTCAGAATGTAAACATTGTTGAAGAAAACTTCAATTTAATAGGTCTCGTTTATGAAATACACCTTTCGGAATAATCATGTTGAGTTTAAAACAAATTCGTGAGAAGATAAGGAAATTTTACTTGCCCATCGACAAGAAACTCCGTCTTAGCACTCATTTTTCAAATTACCACTTTTCAAACAGACATATATCACTCAAAAATAGCAGTAAACAAATGAAACCTCTATTATTATCAAAAGGAAGTATCCTTTTATCAGAAAACTAGCTGTCACCTAATGGGGAACGACTGTACTATTATTTTCTTTTGATTTTTGCGACTAACTTTTAAATCCTTAGAGAAGGACAATAGCCGTAACTGGGTTAAAGAAAGGAATACACCAATGAATGGTGAGGATTATGCAGCCCTACTTCACCGGTTACGAGACACCATTAAAGAGAAGAGGCATCTGCCTCCTTCACAATTCTCCTGTCCACACAGCATTGATTTCCAAGGCCGCTGAGGATTGTGGATTCCAAGAAATCTCTCACCCACCCTACAGCCCAGACTTGGCCCTTAGCGATTTCTACCTTTTCTCAAAGTTAAAATCTGACCTTCCTGGAAGGCGATTTAACACCGGAGGAAGAGCTCTAAACAGCAGTGGAAGAACATTTTTGAACAAAGAAGAAAATTATTTTTTTCACGGTATTGAAATGTTGCCAAAGCGTTGTAAGTAATAAGTGTGTTGAACTTAGAGAATATATTGAAAAACAGTAAAACCAGTTTTTTTCTTTCAACTTTCCTTCTATCCCAGGCAGGAAACTTTTGGACCTTACTACGTAAATAGAGAATATGTGATGAGATAAGACCACAACTTAGTTAATACCAGTGGGTGGGAAATCTGCATAGTTTATGCAGCCCCTGTTTGATGGACTTTTATATATACTCATTTAGAGATGAAAATGTTTACCATTCGCTATTCTATTTTCTTCTAGCATTGGCAGGAATGTGGGTTTACTTGGATTAATCTTAATACATTTCCACAGAAAACCACTTTTATTACAACCTATAAAGATGATAGCAGAGCACTAACACGATGCTAAGTACTTCCAACCTCATTTCATACTGGATAATGCCTGAGCAGAATTTTATCACATTTGTTTCCTGAATACTTGGGTGTTACATTTTAACTAACTAAATTTTTCTTTACTTCATGAATGATAATAAATTTTTCAATATTTATCCAATAGCTGTTTCTAGTGTAAAACAGTAATAATCATTATTAGTTATTAATGTCCACATTGTGCTAAAGAGAGTAACTGGGATGGGTTATCTACAGATATAAAAATAATAATAAAATTAAAATAAATACTTATATTAAAAAGTAGAATATGAAATTTGAGAAAGGAAGTTAGATTTATTTCCCCTATGTAAAGTAGGCAAGTATTTTTAATAAAATAAAAATGAAGGATCGGAAAACAAGATATTTAAAACCAAATCGAACACAAATAAGTAATATAATAGAAAATAGTGAAACAAAAAAGAGTAACACAGAATTTTTGTAGTAAAAGAAAATCCTGTCACTCAATAGCCTTCATAACTATCTGTCAGAGGAATCTTCATTAATCGTCTCTTCCTATAATGTTTCATCTGGTATGACACATGACAGGAGATTTCATTAACTTTAAAACATCTTCTGGAATCTATTTGAAATTTTTCTTGGGAGTGGGCTGATGCTTGAAAGATAACATTATAAAATGGTGGGAAATATCTTCATTTGTTGCCATCTTCGATGACCTTTGTCTATAATTTCTGTAATAATTAAATTTATTTCTTGCCTCCTGGCCTTCTTCACAAAAATGTCAAAGGGGAAATAATCCATGCTGCATAAACAAACATCATATCTATGGCAAAGAATCTTGTACGCAGAAGTTGGCATTTCAACATACATTTCTAAAGTTCTTATACAATGTTGCCAAAAAATATGTAATCCAATATTATATACAGTAGAAAAAACTTTCATTAATATTCCTTAACGGTATATTATTTATTCATCAACTCCTGTAATTCATAACACAATTTCTTCAAATGTCTAACGATCCTATGTAGATGAAAAGGAGGTTTGTTCAAAACTCCAAATATATCTGATAATGCTCTTGCAGCCACAATTTATGTTTTATCATTACCAAAATCAATATTTAAACGTTTTATGTCAACCTAAAGATCAGGTTCATTAATGGTTGAAATCAGACCTAGAAGAGAGGGGGATTAGTGAGTGGAATTTCTAAGATTCAAAAAGCTCTGTTATTTTACGATGGATTGAAATATGGTATAGAATTAATCTTCTCATTGCAAATTTAATTACCTACAAATTGGTGGATACATTTTTTCTCTGTCTTGAATATTACCAGAGATATTTGCATTTTTATTTTTCAGCTTTCAGTAAACACCCACTCCTCATATATATTTATAAGAAGCTGTAATATCATAAACATCTTCTTCAAAGCCCAAATATTGTTTTCATTGAACTTTTATTGTGATATATGCAAGTATTTTCAGTGTCATCATCATTTAATTAAGATTTTATAAGTTGAATATTAAGCAAATTATTATTTTTTGATTTCAAAATCTCCAATTCTACTCTTGGGTTTTTAATTATCAGCAATTGTATCACTAATCATCTCATGTCCAAATTTGAAATTATGGTTACGTAGTTATATGGTTACATCTTATTAGTGGAGAATTTGAAAATTGAATTTCATGTGACAGATAACATAGGCATACTCTTCCAGCACATAGGAAATCTGCTTAGTTTACAGATCCAGCTTAGTGTCAGATGTGTGACAGACCTTAATTATAAGAGCTCTCGAAGAAGCTTTGTGTGTGAAACATGTAGATTTTTTTTTAAAGTTTTGTTTAACCGAGTGTTTAAGTGAATAACTTTCAGCCTTTTCAACATAGTGAAGATGGAAAACCATTTAGGAAAAAAAACAACAAGAATAGCCATAAAGAATAATTAATTGTTGCTGTACAGAAAACAAATAAGTACATTATATACATTTATACAACTAAAAACATTTACAAGTTTTTAAAGACATTTATTATATTTAAACAATTTTCAGCCAGAAAAACATGTTGATGACAATGAAGTTTTGTTCTCATTCTCATTACAACAGCTCCTTTCATATAGGTTCAAAATTAAATGGTTTAAACAGTGAGGAAAATAAGGAAAACAAGAGAAAAAACTATATATGTAAAACTATGTGCTTATTACTACATAATCTATGAATCAGGAAATAATTTTAAAATTAGTTCAAAACTGATGAGTAAGGTGGCCTAATTATCGACCAATAATTTTGGGGCTCCTAGGTAGGAATGTCTAAATTAACTTGAAAAAGTAAATTATATATTCAAAGTAAACTGTCCTACATTTTAATAGATTGATTATTAATAGTATTAGTATTGCGTTTCAAAATATTTATACTAACATTAAAATTAAAACCCATTAGGTTTATTGTTTGATATGATTCTTGTTTGAAAAAATAAATAAATAAAAAATTACTTTTCATATTCTTCTATATCAACTAAATTTTGATTAAGCTTGTAGCAGTAAGTCAATATAAGTAATTTATCAATCCCAAATTTGTTATAAATGGTGAAGGTTAAGTAAATTAGCACTAATCCTAACAAAACTGAAGAATAATGCATCACTTTTCCAGATGAAGCATAATGCAACTAGTGAATTCATGATTTCTGAGCAGCACATAAATATACAAATATATTAAATCATTAAATATGTGAGGCTAAGAATTCATTAATTTGTGGCATTGCTCCTCTAAAGAACTGGCATTACAAATTAATAATAGTTATTACTAACTAAAAGGAAACTATAATCCAAAATTAAAACAGCAAACTATAACAATGGCATAGAGTAACCATGTCATGCCCAATAATCAAATCCTATTTTAACACCTGCAACTATTTTAATAGATTTCTGTTGCCATTTTTTTTTTCAATTGGTATCATTGTAACATAGTTCTCTTGCTTCAAACGTAAATATCTGTTAATTTTAAAATGTTATGAAAGAAACTTCAATTCTTTGTAGAAAATGAATGATTATTTTATTTTTGGATCCTCAAAATTAATTTCTTAATACACCCACCCACCCAAGAAGTAAAAAAACTCAGAAAAATTGTGTTTGCAATATAGAGATATTCATTATTTTGCAATTAAGTTGGAAGCAGCAGTTACAAATTACTTATTTCTATAATATTGAATGTAATAGATTAGGTTTTAAATATAAACAAACTTCTTTATATTACAATTTAAATACCATTTTAACTAGATAACATTTAGTGCAAAAGGAATGTAGGAGCACTTGGATCTAGTAGCAATAGCTTAGGAATAATTCATTAAAGTTAATGAGTTTTAAAATAAATAAAAATAGTGAAACAAATAACAACGAAAATTACTGGTCAAGTTTCCTAAGTGCTCTCTAACATAGCTAAAACAATATACAAGTTGACTGAAGTAACGAGGGATTCCATATAAATACAAAATCTATAAGCTTCATTCCTTCATTGATGAATAGACTGCAACCTAAAAATAAAAATAATTTAAAGTAAATATAAAGTGAACATATAGTAAACTAAATTCAAACACTAGTGATTTTTTTACACATTTAATTGACTTGCTCAATCGTGTATATACCTTATCACAATTAGTTGCTTTTTTAGGTTTACAATAATCATAATAATCACTGCACTAGCAATCCCAATTATTGTTTAATCGTTACAAAACTCGTTAGTGTCATATTAAAAATAAGCTGTTATATCATGAACCACTTCATTACAAGGTTAAATACCAAATATTGTTTTCAACAAAGCTTTATTATACAAGATACAAACAAATACGTTCTGTTGACCCCCTCCCCCTTCTTTTGTTCATGGATTACTAAAATCTGAGTGAGATAGAAATTATTCTGATTCATTTCAAATTACTCCACTAGTTATAGTAAATAGTTTTTAATATTAATTAATATGTTATATTCAGATATATTTCATTAAATGTTCATCTTTCCGGTGTAGAATAACTATTCAGCACTGCGAAGTTGGCTGCCCTGTTTGTTTACAATTCAGACACTGCCCACTGTAGATATTATTAACTTGTAAATTGACTGAATGATTTCTTATTACCATTTGTATTTATTATCTTAACATTCACGGCAGTGTTACCAGTATGTATATTTATCTGTTGTAAACCATCCCATGGGAAATCTGCTAAGTTTGCGCAGCCCCTGACTTTTAGCAGATTTCCCGTAAGGGAAATCAGCTATTGAGGTAGTACTCATGGCACGATTTTCGAAATTTTTCTTCAAATGTCCCATCGATCCTACCCAGGAGATGATGAAAATGAGGTCTGTTCAAAACTGTATGTATATATATATATATATATATATATATATATATATATATATATATTTGTCTGTTACCGCTCTAGCGGTCGCAATTTTTGTTTTATCTTTACTAAACTTGATATATAATCGTTTTATACAAAAAGACAGATCAAGTTCGTTAACGGCTGAAATCGGACCAGGGGGAGGGGGGGTTTAGAGGGGGAGAATTTCGAAAATTCTTAATATCTCCGTTATTATGTGTCGGATCGAAAAATAATATAGAACCAATCTTATTGCAAATTTAATGTTCTATAAATGTTGTTATGTACATTTTTTCACTATCTTGATTATTAACTGAGATATTTGCATATTTTAGTTTTTGGTCTTCAGTAAACCCCCACTCCTACTCATCTCATATTAATAATATTCTATTATGTTATGAAGCATTTTATTTGAAGCTTAAATACCAAATATTGTTCTCATTGAACTTTTAATTTTTGAGATAAATGCAAAAACGTGACGCACTTGGGAAATCTGCTTAGTTAACGCAGCCCCTGCGTGACGGACTTTTTCTATTTCAATTACTTCTATTCATTCTTGCTTTTACATTCAGGGTGAAATAAAAGTCATTTTAACTCCTATTAGCCTTTATTTTATTTAGTAGTTAAATGAAATTATTTTATTTGATTTCGAGTAAAATTTTTGTAATTAGCATTTAGTACTGTGTAAGTAGAAGGGGTAGGCCATTCTTACTTCTAGAAAGGTACTTGTTTTGAATTCTTTTTTTTTCTCCATATCTATTACCTTCATGTGTAATGTTGCAAGCCTTTACCTTTCTCTGCCTTAGGAAGCATTCCTGTGCATACCTCGGGCATTCCTACTATTTTCTAACTAATGGTTTGTGACCTTTAGCAATATTTTTCTAAAGAAGATCAAGTATTAATGAATTAAATTCTATTTAATACATAGATTAATTTTTATAGTTAAAAAATATTGCTATTAAGAATATTATTATTATTATGTTTAAATACAAATTTATAAATTTGCACTTTTATATATATAGTTTAAGGCAAATAGGTAGGAAAAGTATTACAAATAGATTAAATATATGTTAAAGTTTTTTTTAATGTGCTTGCAGCAAATATTTAGTCAAAATGTGAAACAGTAGGGAAAGCCGAAAAGTACCCAGTATGGGAGAATAGGAGGGGACATAACGTATGCACCACTCTGCCTCACCACCCACCATCACATAAGGGTTAAGAGCAAAAGCCCTAAGTATTTCATGAACTCTTCAGGAGTTTTAAGATCTCCATAGAGGAAAACTATTTACACACTAGTTTTCACTTCATTCGGACTTTGCCACCAAAATATCATTAACTGAAGAACTACAGGGTAATTGATTGCTTAATTGAACTAAAATAAAATTGTTTTTATTTCAATCATGGAACAGATTTTCTTCAAAATAAAAAAATAAATTCATCAATAAATCTGTTATTAGTTCAGGTGTAATAATTTCAAAACTTTTGAATTGCACTTCTAGCTATCTCAATGCTTTCACTTACTTATCCAAAAAATATTACAATAGTATATTATAAAATTCTTGGTTATACAAGAAATAAATTATAGCTCAAGATACAGATATCTTCAAAAGATTTCAGCAAAGCAACAAGAGGGAGTTGGAGAAGTTATTGTAAAAAAAATATAAATTGGATGTCTGAGTGGAAGATTAGCTAAAATCATGATAGCATAAACAAGGAGGGTGTAGGAGTCAAATCAAAGCCTTTAAGGAAAAATAGTGTGAAGCTTATAAGACATACAAATTTAATCAAAATGTATTTGAAAGTATCAAAATATAGTTGAAGGTTATTAGGCAAAGGAGAAGAGGGAGACTCCAAACGCCATTGATTTGTTTTTTTATAGGTATAGTAATATGAAATGAGAAGCTTCTAACAAAAGCCAGTTGAAGCAACAACAAGGTGTAGCCTTGTAATTTTGTTGATGACGAGCAATGGCAAATTCAAGAAATCTAATCATATGGTTCAGCAAAATTAAATTCACTCAGTAAAAAGTTATTTTTTCAATTGAACTTACAGCACAAAAGAATTCATTTACTGATGATACGTAACACCAAAACGAAATTTTTAGAAACATGTCCTATTCATACCCAACAATTAACAACTCAATAATCAGCTCAGATAGCTTTTAGCTCTCCAATCAAATTCAACTTCCAAATCAGAATCATCACTTTCCTCAAGAGAAGGATCTTCCTTTTTAATTTCAGTCTTATTAAGCACCTTTGCTTTTACTTCATCCTTTTTCATTTCAAGCTGAACGACCCTGTAAAAATCATATAAATGATGAAAAATGAAATTTTTAATAAAAAGTCAACAAAGATGGAAAACATAAGGAATTTTAATATATTGTGCAGGGTTTAGTGTCCTAACTGAAAGTTAATTAAAGACCTCAAAACAAAAGAAAACAATTTGATAAGATGGTATGTTCATTGGCGCTTTGTTTAGAAGATATTGTCATCTAAAAATTTACATTGATATGAATTATTTAGATGATAATAAATAAATATGTTTTTCACAAAATGTTAACATTTACATTCTTTAAATTTTCATCATTTTTTAGCAAGGCCAAAAAATAAAAAAAAGTCTCTTCACCTTCAAACCTCTTTATTGTTTGTTGACCTACATGTTTCTTGCTAAATATGCCACCTCAAATCTTCAAAATCAGAAGTTAACCTATTATTAGGATCTTCCTGCCATTGTCACATACTCATAAAGACCCTTCTCATTTAACAACCAATTAATTATTATTATTATTATTTATTAACATCCACTTTTTGCAACTCAGGCTAATTGGGACGGGTTATCTACAGGTGACCACCCTTTTCTAGCCAGGATGGGACTTAGGATGTTATTTAATGGCTTTCGTCACTAAATAATTTCCTTTGCCCAGGCGAGAATCGAACTCACCACTCTAGGTTTACCATTTGAGATTAAGGTCAACGCTTCAACTCACATGGCTAACCTGAGCCTCAAACAACCAATTACAAATATTTATTAAATATTTAGGTCAAAAATAGCTCGTAGAACATTAAAATTCTTATTAAATGTCGTTCGATGTGATTAATTTACCTTGAGCATTAAGAGAGGCTTGGCATCATTATTACGATGGACTCATACTAAAAAAAGTCCATCACGCAGGGGCTGCATAAACTAAGCAGATTTCCCACATGAAGTTATACAATAGAGAAATCTCCATACGAGAGCCGAAAAGTTACGGAAACGGCCGAACTAGCTTTTGGCGGGAAACTCACTCGTCCGTTATCGGCTCACATTTAATAAAAATGCAAATATCTCGGTTAATATTCAAGATAGAGAATAAATGTATATAACAATATTTATAGGAAATTTAATTTGCAATAAGATTGATTCTATACAATTTTTCGATCCGACGTATAGTAACAGAAATGTTTCGAATTTTAGAAAATCCTCCGCTCTAAACCCCCCCTCCCACTGGTCCGATTTCAGCCATTAACGAACTTGATCTTTTTTTTTTACATAAAACGACTAAATATCGAGTTTGGTAACGATCAAACAAAAATTGCGACCGCTAGAGCGGTAACAGACAAATATATATATATATATATATATATATATATATATATATATATATATATATACAGTTTTGAACGGACCTCCTTTTCGTCATCTACTAGGTAGGATCGATGGACATTTGAAGAAAATTCCGTCATGAGTACAACCTCAATAGCTGATTTCCCTTAAGGGAACTCTGCTAAAACAAAGTATTAAGATGCACATCTTCCAAAGACATTTTATTCTTCTTTTGAAGTATCAGTTCTACCAAAAATCGTCACTAGTTGGATGCCACAAAATAATTTATTTCATGGGAGGCATTAATGAGGTTATTTCATACTAAATGTCTGTTAAGAAAAATATATTTGAAATTCAAGGTTCTCGCACAAGATATGTTTTATAGAATCCTATACCTTAAAATAGGTGGAGATGCCAAATATCTTTGTAACACCCGTATTTCATGTGTATACAATTAGAGGTATGAAAACCATAAATCAAAAAAAAATATTCTTCTCCAAAGTATTGCTTATGAGGCTTGATAAAAAGAAACAGAACTAAAGGCTGTTTAATTTAACAAAGTTTTACCCATCTACTAGAGAGAGAGAAATCATATTGAAATTTATTATTAAATCCATTAAAGAAAAAATATACTCCAATAGTCTGGATGGTAAACTTGTTGGATTATACAATATACGTGTGCACACAAATAGTGTCAGGTCAGATTCAAACTTTTTATTTTTAATCATCTATTTATTTTAGTTATTTGTCTATCTCTATGATTTCTCAATATTACATTCATTGCTGAATGAAATTATTAATATAATGGAATAGTGCTTGGCAGTTGGAAATTAAACAAATATCTCTAATAGTTGGGTCAATCCATTTCAAATCATCCAGAATATATTAATATGGTTGCTTCACTATTTTTAAAAAAAACTCATTTAAAAAAGTTTACTGCCAATAGTAGTTTTTGAATGGCAACCATATTTTTTTGGTGAAATGCTTCACTCGAGCTTTTACGCTAACACCTACAACTCCTAAACGGTTTGTATTATCACTATGGGAGAAAAACAAAACTATTTGGGAAATAAAAGGTTACATTTTATGTTTTATACCAATCAAGCATTAGATAGAAAATTTAGCAATCAATTGGCTATTAGCGAACTAATAACAGCTTTTGGAGCCAAGCTTACCTAGACAACTTAGAAATTTGCTCATCTATTTGTTCTATTTGCCGCTGAACAGTGGCATCTTCAGTATCCTCATGGATTAATTTAGCTGAAAGATCTGTTTCCTCTTTTATCTCTTTTTGAAATCTTTCCCATTCTTCTTCTACAGGATCCTTATATTCAACATTTCTAGCCTAAAAAAAGTATTTTCTAATAAAATTTGACATTTAAGGTATTGGTCTAAATCTTACTTAAACCTAGAGTGGTGGGTTCAATTCCCAGCTGGGTAATAGGAATTTATTTAGTAACAAGCTCATTAAATAAAATCCTTATTCCACCCTAGCTGGAAAAGGGTGGGACCTTTAGATATCCCAATTTTATCATAGTGTGAGAATGAGTTAACAACAATAACAATAAAAGTAAACAGAAATTAATAACAATAAAAGTAAACAATTATTAAAACCAAAACAAAGTCATGAGAATATTAAAATTTAAAAACAAAGAAAAAACAGTATGGCAACATGAAAACAATAGCTTATTGATATGAGATCTGATTATACTTATTTAGCTAAAAATAAATACATAAAAAAAATTGGGATTTTGAATTGAGTCTTATATAAAAGAGTCCATTAATATGATAATTTTAAGAATTTCAAATTGAAACTAGTATTGTTCATTCTAAAATTAAATAAGAAATCTATATGAATATTTCGAATGACTCATTCAATTAAAATGAGAGTCAAACCATTTTAAGCGGCCCATAAAAAATAATAATAATTGGTCCCCCTTGGTTAGCTCTTAAAGAACTCATATTTTGTATTTCTTTGAGTAAGTAGTTCGTGATTAATTTTAAAATTTCTCTTTTCATCAATTTCCCAAAAATTTCTCATTTTATAGATTTCCCAAATGAAAACCACTTATATTTTAGTTTGTTTGCCATATTTTGTATTTGTGGGCATCTATGGTTTTCTATTAGTCGTACTAATCACCCAGTAATGAATGCTTAAAGACATATTAAATGAACTACTAGAATCTGTTAATCACATTCTGGTCTTGCAAAGCACATTTTTGTTTAAGAACCTCAAGTTCAAAAATTCAAGTAAATCAATGAGACACTTGATTCTTCGATTGCACTGTTTAAGTCCTCACACAGTCATGTACAAAGTAAAGGAGGTATTGTAATCGTGAAAGAAGTTTGTATTCAGGTTTATAGAACTAAAATAGAAATATCCCCTTCCCATTTTGACTATTTTGGCATGATATCTGTACAAATGTATTTACACACGTATCATCTTCCATGACTCAAAAAAGACTAGCCTTACAATGTTAAAATTTCATATTTAAAACTATTGTAACATCTAATTGTGCATCTCCTCTTCGACTGAAATCGATTGAAGGGGAAGGAGAGAGTGAATTTAAAGAGAGGTATAAAAAAAACAAATTGTAATTTTTTTTGTTCTTATTAGAGATACAGAAAAGTTGTAGGGGACCTTTATTGTTCGTCATGCCAAAATCTATAAAAGAGGCTCAGGTTAGACATGCGAGTTAAAGCGTTGACCTTTATCTCACATGGCAAACCTAGAGTGGCGAGTTCCGATTCTCGTCTGGGCAAAGGAGATTATTTAGTGACGAAATTCATTAAATAACATCCTAAAATCCCACCCTGGCTAGAAAAGGGTGGTAACCAGTAGATAACCCGTCCCAATCAGCCTGAGTTGCAAAAAGTTGACATTAAAAAAGAAAAAGAAAGAAAAGAAAAATCTATAAAAAATGTTCTATGATATTTTTTAATCTGATGTGTTCTAATGGAGATATTGTAAATACTTTTAAATTAAAGCTAATTGGGACAGATTATCTATAGGTTACCACCTTTTTCTAGCCAGGGTGGGACTAAGAAGGAAATCGAACTCGATTTAATCTTTCTCTATAAAAATATAAATTAAAACAGATGGCATATCATTCAAAATAAAAAATAAAAATGGAAGTATTTATTTAGTGAGACTGGCCAATCTTACTACACCGTAATAAATGTGAATAATAATAAATAAATTTGTCCACACTGACCAACACAAAATTTAAATTAAAATTCATGGGAGAAATCTTAGAACCATTTGAAATTCAGACTGGCGTGTGAGAAGGAGATGGCCTCTCCCCTCTCATGTTCAACATCATCCTTGATAAAGTCATGGAAGAATGGGAAACAGAACTCATAAGGCAAAATGCCTGGAAACCAGTCAGACTCGGCACCGACAACCTAACTATACTAATTGAAGATCAAGAGACTGCAATAAAGCAAGTAAACACTCAAAGAATGTGCTGAAAAAGTGGGATTAGAAACATCTTTAGAGAAAACTGTGTTACAAAGGCAACAACATGCAAACAAAATACGGTATTATCAAAAACGTCCTACACTTCAAATACCTGGGAGACTTCATTGAACCAACTGGATCTGAAACAATCTCGCAACAAAACCGTCTCCAGAAAACAAAGAAAGCACTCGGACTAATACTAAACCTCTACAATAAAAAATGCATGTCAAGACAAAATTCGACACTAAAACACTGTCATCAAACCACCAACCTTCTCTCAACAAGAAATACGAACTTGAAGAAATCAAGAAAGAAAGAAAGATTATTCGAAAAATACTCGGCGCAAGGCTCACTCCTGATGGCTACTGACTGCAATCAATCAAGACAACTGATTAATACTCAAACACCAAAGTCGACATTAGAAAAGACAAATGAAATTCTTTGAACACAGACAAATTACCAGACCCCCGACTAACCAAAAGGATACTAAACTACATATTATCATTCAAAGGCGCAACACCATGGTTAAAAGAAGTTCAAAAAGACATGCGAAATGTCAGCATAACCAACACATCAGACAGAAACTCCGTCCGCAACAAAGTGAACAAATGAGAAGTCAAACCAGAGCAAGCAAGACCAAAACCCTACAGACCTAAATGGTCTGTTGAAAGAAAATTGGTATTCTCCAACAGAATGAAGGAATACTGGCAAAATAAGAAAAACATCAATAATTGAGTCAAAGTGCTTAAAACTTTAAAACATATTTAATTAGAACAGTTCATCGACCAAAAGGAACTAGTGGCGACATTAGATAAACTAAGATATTTTTTTATTATTCATATATAAACAATTTTTATTCACTGCTTTAAAAAAGACAATTAAAATTAGTGCAACAAAGAGATGAAAAAAAAACTAATAGTATAGTAATTACCTCCTGGGCCTGAAAACATATTTACTCCTAGGCTAACTGATTTATCTCAAGAATCAACTTGAAGTCAAGAATTTAATTCACAATGCTTAAGGATTACATTTTAAAGTAGTTTTACCAAATAACATTCATGTCACCATACTCGCTAAAAAATAGAAGTTATCTGTAGATGACCTGTCCTTACAAGACAGATAATACCCAATCAAAACAATAAAAACCATATTTACAATCTTATAAGATAATAATCATAAAGAATTAACAGTTACAAACCTTTGCATCCAGAACAGGATCATCAAAAAAACCTTCAGGTAATTCAGTATCACGAGTTATATCTGTTTCCATTGCAATTTCACTATCATTTTCAGTAGTTTCAGTTTTTACTTCAGAACTGCTTTCATCTTTTTCAAGTTTTATTTTCTTTGCAGGAACTTCTGATTCAACTTTGACATCGTCAAAGAATGTTGGTGGCAAGGGTGTCGCATTTTTCAGAATGCCTGAAATTATTAGAAATGAAAAACGTATAAATTTAAACATAGTAATTATATAATTTTGTTTTAAAAAGAAATTGAAAGCTTATAAACGTGCATTAATTTGGAAAAAAAAGTTGGAATTTATTTTTATTTTTTTTAAGATGGCTTTTGTTGTGATTAATTGGTGTTTGGTAGTGGAGAGGGGGTGGGGGATGGGGATCATTGGATTTAAAGAAATCCCAGGTAGTGTAGGTGCTGTAAGTAGCTGAGTATGCAAAACATGAGGACCAGTAACCATGTTCCATGATTCAAGCCAAGACTACATAATAGAAAAGTACAACTGTCCCATTCCTCTCTCTTAACACTTTATCAACCAGTCACCAGGCTGATAAATGAGGCTATCACTCAGTATGGACCGGCTTAGTTCTGTTAACATAACAGTAAATTGCACTAGATAAAACCCGTTGATAGCTAAAAGCCGATTAATATACTATCAGTCAAGAAGCATTGGCAGTCAAAAAGCTGATAAATATACTATCGATCGATAACCATTCACAATCGAAAAGCCGATTAATAAATAAAATCACAGATTCAAAATATATTCACTATTGTGAATAGGACAGAACAATGTTATATAACCAATCTTATAGCAAAATTAATGTTCTACAACAGTTCTTCTATACATTTTTCTCTAGCTCAAGTATTAACAGAGGCATTTTTATAGTAAACTTCTGTAAAACCCCTCTCCTAAGAATGCGAGTTTCACTTTGAGGACCTGAGCCACTAAACATTTCATGTCTGGCTTATACTTACAGTCCTGTTTACATAAACTTCTTATTAGAGGAAATCAAGGTGTCAGATCTGTAGCATATCCAGCAGGTGGGAAATCAGATTAGTTTATCCAGTAGTACCTAAGAGACAGACTTATAAGTTCAACTGAAGGGTCAAACTCACAAGGAAATACTATAATGTCTTTAGAATGTACAAGTTAAGGAATATAAAAACCTGAAATACTAACCTTTTGACATATATTGTAACATTGTGAATTTATATTTTCCTCATTTACATTAATAGAGGTACTACTTAGAAAATGGGTATTTTAATTGGTTTTTAGAAAAAAAAGTTTGTATACGACAAATTCCAAAGATAAAAGACCACACATCTTTTCATAAATTTTATACAACGATAAACAATAACAATGGATAAATGAAAGTATATTTTAAATGTTTGCAGACATAACCTTAAATTAAATAGAATATTTCAATTTGTAACAAAATCAAAGCAAAGCTAAAGTTTGTTATGACATATTTATATTTATATTTTATATTTATTTTCAGATATAAATAATCTGTCTTTAGCACTCATATAACACAATGCTTGAAGATTTCAAGAAATACTTTAGTAAATTTGACATCTCTCATACAGGAAATTAATTAAAAATGCAAAATCAATTAAAAAAATTATTTTCAACATACAACCACATCTAGATGGTAATGGCAAGTACTTGGTGAACCCAATACCCCGCCCCAATGTTTTCGCTAACATTAAAATAAATAAAAAATAAATTCTCATTGAGCTTCACATAGAATAGTGCTATTATTAGAAAAACAAAATACTAACATAACTGTGATTGCATAAAATCTGAGCTGAAAGATTACAGGTTTCAAAATATTTCAATTAACATTCTCTTGTCTAATAGAAGCAAAACATTGCAGTTCTCAAACATTTGTATATGTGAACTAGTAGAGTTTTAGACTGCAGCTCAATGAGCATAGTAATAATAATAATTATTACTCTTCAAATCTTTTAGTAATACCCTCTGATCATACTGCTATGCAGAGATCCACAAAATTCAGTTAATAGACATGGTTAAATCAATAATAACCAGCCCCAAATTCCTGATCATATTTAATCAAATAAACAAATTAATTACTGATGTCATAAATAAAATATAAAAAGTATATTATATTTCTTTCAACTTGAAAGTGGTCTTACTCTTAGGTTTTTTTGTGACAACTGGTACTGAAGGAACAGCCTTTTTGACAGGAAGTGAAGGTTCAATAAAGATATCTTTTCTTTGCGAAGAAGGAGGTAAAGTTTTCTTTGCAATATTTTCCTTGTGCTGCTTAGAATTTATGTGCACACTCCAAACAGCTTCTGATTTCACCACTGAATTGCATACTATGCATGTCAATTCTCCATTTTCAGAATACTTAAGTTACTGTTAAGGATTCAATGTAATTTCGAAGTATTTGAACAACAAGAAATGTATAAAATAATCAATCCAATTTAAATAAAAATAATAATATACAAAACACATTTTCATAATTAATTACTAAGCATTGTGTAACGATGTATTAAAAGGATATTTTGCTAAAGGAGATTCAATCTTTTTTAAAGAATCCAAAGCTTTGCGCTTATGTGCATTCATAAATCTTCTCAATTCCAACTGAGATATCTTTTTAGAGTTGGACGTCATATTGTTAGTAATATTTAAAGGCATGTCAATTCTTAATTACATTACTGGAAATTATTCTAAACCTGGAATCACATAATATAAGATTGGCATCTTATAACCTTTCACGTAAATATAACCTCTATGCGAAGTCGATTTTTCACTATTAGCAATATGTATAATCGTATGCAATTTTGTAATAATCGTATACAAAGTCAGTTATATATTTATATGTAAGCTGTCGTTACATCTTAATACTCTACAACCATTAATTTCCTATTAGGGTATTATTCAATAGGGTGGTTTACCCATACACTTTTTAAGAGCCTATCGATATATGGAATTTTGATTTGGAATGGTCACGGGCAGTAGTGATTTTGTCCTATTAGTTTCAAATAAGAAATTATTACAAACTCCTTGATTTTGTGAGATATTAATGTTTTTTGGAACCCGAATTAAAGTTTTCAATGTTATATTTAATTGCTATGAATCCCTCCACGCAAATAAGGTGAGGTTAAATAAATATTACACTTCATTAATTTAAAGATATCTTAACAATTTCAATTTACAATCAGTTTATTTCTAGCTTTTATAGAGAAGCATACTCGTCTTAAATGATGGATTAAGGGATGTCTTAAGTGATTGAATGGATGATTTAATTTGCTTAGCTGTATTCCTTGATAGTGAATTTGTTTATACAACCGTTTTGACATAAGTGACAGATTTATTTCATCTTTACTTCCTAAGACTCTTTTGTTCTTTCAAATTTGTTTAAAAATACAACACAGTTTAGCTGTTAGTTACTCATTGGAGAGCTTTTTATATGGTTCTTTTCATGTATACACTATTGTTTGCAATTTGTCGTAGTTATGCTGAAAGGAACCACCTCATAGGATTATTTCCTAAGATATTTCATTAATACAAAATGTTGAGTTCTGAAATTAAGTATGCTTGATGTTTTATTGATAAATGTAACTTAATAATGCAAAAATATCTTAAGAGAACCATATGTAACATAATTCCCTGTCCGTAATTTTTATTAATTTGAAAATGTGTGTGTTAAAAAAACAAATACCCCAGTACAGTAAACCTGAATCGTCAATGCTTTTACCACTTCAAATATTTTAAATGATTGTGAATAATTATTATTATTATTATTTATTAACGTCCACTTTTTGCAACTAACGCTAATTGGGACGGGCTGTCTACAGGTTACTACAATATTTTAATTTTTTAGAGGAATATAGCAATATATGCAGTTTTCTTGAACAGTAAAAAAAAAATAAAAGAAAAAAAAAAAAGAAAAAAAATTACATGTCTTTTTTTCCTTGGAGGGTCAAAATAACCTAATTTGTTGGTTTTTTTTTTTTGTTGATAAAAAAGGTATTATACACATTTTTTGTGTGTAGTTAGTACAGATATATGCCATTTTTGCTCCCCTCTAAACCCTCTTCCCTAAAGTATTTTTCCTGGAATACAAATTTAAATATATGAATGGTAATAGTATATTCCTAATACAAAAGTTTATTTCATATTTGAAGTGTATTATACTTTCGATTAAAACCCAGCAAAGTTCCAAATTAATTTTCTCAAAATGTAAGAATGGCCTTTTTTGCTTATTATGAAAAAATCTATAAATAACGTTCTATTTTTTTGATCAGATGAATTCGAACACAGATATTGTACATGACTTTGAGATGAAATAATTTTAAATGAAGAGTGATAAAATGATTTATAATTTAATTTAATAGGGATACATGTGGTGTCCACACAGATTTTTAAATGTTATCAGTAGTCTTACAATGCTAGAGCAAAACTATAATTGTTGCAATAAAGTGACCTTAAATTCATCTTCTCTTTGTTGGGTTAAAACAAGTTTACTTAAGGATAAAAACTAAAAATCCAAATATCTCTGTTGAAATTCACAATACAGAAAACACGTAAGATCAACATTTACAGAGCACAAAATTTGCAATAAGATTACATATTACACTTTTTCGATCTGACAAATAATAATGGAGATATTTTGATTTTCCTAAATTCTCCCCCTCTAACCCCCCCCATCCTACTGGTCCGATTTCAGCCATTAATAAACTTGAATTTTCTTTTTACAAGAAACGATATATATCGATTTTGGTAGCGATTAGACAAAAGTTGGGCCCGCTAGAGCGGTAACAGACAAATATATATATATATATATATATATATATATATATATATATACATACATATATAAAACAACATCTGGTAATTAAGCTTCAAATAATGTGGTTTATAACAGAGTATTTTTTATGTAACATGGGTAAAAGTGGGAGTTCGATAATGGCTGAAAACTGAAAAATGAAAATATCTCGATTAATATTCAAAATAGATATTAAATGTATATACAAATATTTATAGTACATTTAATTTGCAATAAGATTGGTTCTATACAATTTTTCAATCCGACGTACAGTAACGGAGATATTTTGAATTTTCAAATCCTCCTCTATACCCCTCCTCCTATTGGTCTGATTTCAGCAATTATCGAACTTGTTCTTTCTTTTTACATAAAACGTTTTAATATCGAGTTTGGTAACAATCAAACAATAATTGCGACTGCTAGAGCATTAACAGGCCTCATTTTTGTCATCTCCTGGGTAGGATTGATGGACATTTGAAGAAATGTTTCAAAAATTGCATCATGAATATGACCTCAGTAGCTGATTTCTCCTTAAGGGAAATCTGTTTAAATGGTTTGTGGATAAAGCGAGGTCAAAATTTAGAACAGACATCATCCTTCTTTGATAATGTATTGAAAAATATATGGTCCACATACTTTACCCCAGTTTTTTTATTTACTTTTTTTGTATTTTCAATATGAGAATTTTCCGATTGATTCTTCCTTTGTCAATGACCATTATACATTGTCAAAGTTGAATTTGCATCTCCCCCACACACCAAACACTTTTTAGCATTTCTGCTCCTTAAGGGAAATCAGCTATTGAGGTCGTACTCATGACGCGATTTTCGAAAAATTTCTTCAAATGTCCATCGATCCTACCCAGGAGATGACGAAAATGAGGTCCGTTCAAAACTATATATATATATATATATATATATATATTTGTCTGTTAACACTCTAGCGGTCACAAGTTTTGTTTAATCGTCACTAATCTCGGTATTTAATCGTTTCATGTAAAAAGAAAGATCAAGTTCGTTAACGGCTGAAATCAGACCAGTGGGAGGGGGGTTTAGAGGGGGGATTTTCAAAAATTCGAAATATCTCCGTTATTATGCATCGGATCGAAAAATTGTATAGAACCAATCTTATTGCAAATTAAATTTACTATAAATATTGTTATATATATTTATTCTCTATCTTGAATATTAACCGAGATATTTGCATTTTTATGAAGTCTGTGGTCGGGTATAGTTCGGATTAGATCGGCCATTTTCGTCAGTACTCGGCTCAGGTGGAAGCTTCTTCTAACCTTACCTGTCGTTTCTAACCTTACCTTATCTTCATTACTTTGTGTGATTTATGCAAATACGTTCTGTTCATCCGCCCCTCCCCCCTTCTTTAGTTGTTGTACTACTAAAATTTGAGTTATTAAAATATAAATTATTTTTACAATTTAGAAGCCGTTTCAGTTGGGAATTTATTAAAATTAACTGAAAGTTTTCTTATTACCGTTTGTATTTATTCATGGTGGGCTTGTATTACCAGTATGCAGATTTCTCTATTGTAAAACTTCACATGGGAAATCTGCTTAGTTTACGCAGCCCCTGCGTGACGGACTTTTATAAACTATACTGCCGAATGGGCAATAGAGATATGAAACATATATTTTTTTTTAACTACACACGAGTGTGGATGACCTGCCTTCTCAGCAAAGTAAAGATATAATTGAAATATTGGTTGCCAAAGTTATTACTTCTACCTGATTTAAGTGAACGCTATTTAATTATTCCTTTTATTTGATCGTAATTGTTACATGTTTTAAATTTCTAATCCCCAGGTGAGAATCAAACTCTAGATTTAACATGTGAGATTAAGGCCAACGCTCACATAGCAATTCACATGGCTAACCTGGACCTCGTAGGAAATAAATAGAAATCTATTTAGAAATGAACTCATTAAATAAAATCCTTAGTCCCACCCAGGTTAGAAAATAGATAACCCGTCCCAATTAGCTTAGAGATTAAGGCCAACACTTTAACTCACATAGCTAACCTGAGCTCCCAGAAAATATGAAAAGTTTTGGTAAAATAATAAAATATGAACATTTTATAATAAGAGGGAGCTCAGTTAGCCATTTGAGTTAAGACATTGGTCATAGTCTCACTTGGTAAACCTAGAGTTGAAGGTGTCGAACCTTGTCGACACAGTTGAAGGAGTCGATCCCACGTGGACAATAGAAATTTATTTAGTGAACTTATTAAATGAATCTGCTTTGTCCCACCTAGACTAGAAAAGAGTGGTAACTTATAGATAACCCTTCTCAATTAGCCATAGCAAAAAGTGGATGTTAATAAATAATAATAATAACAAGTTATAATTCTCCTATTGATTTTCTTTTTCAAGTGTAATTGTTATTAAATTCGATAAAATTTTGATTATTTTGAAAAAGATATTTTTATTTTGATCGTAATAACTGCTATTTACAACAGCTAATATGGACAATAATATTTTTTTTTAAAACGTTTATTAATATTTTTTTTTAAAATAATAATGTTTATAACCCTATACAAAAACAATTCACTTAATTTTAATATTGGTTTATTTTTTGTTTCAGGAAAATAGGTCATTCCAGCAAACTTTAGCAAGGCACTGCAAGTATAACCTATAAAATGCAGCAGCAACAAATGCAACAGCTGCCACCTCAGCCTGATGCTGATGTGAGAGTTATGGCTGTCGACGCAAATGGAAATGGCAAGAGGGGTCTTCCCAAACTCAGGGACATATTTCGTCGGCAAAGGCAGGACTCGGATTCAGGGCCTGATTGCCCAGATTTAGACTTTATTTATGATGATTCTGATTCCCATATGAATGAAATTGCAGAGCTTTATAGCTACACTGAGCAACCAGAATTTCAATTGAATATTAAGGCTTTTGAAGATCAAATGGAAAAATTTGGTTTAAGCCCCCTTTGGCAGCGGCTGTCTTTTGATAAAAGAAGATCAGTAATTACGAAATTACTTGATCAGCTTGAAGTTTCTGATTCTAAATTAAGGATGCAGGCTGCTAGATGTTTTCTCTACCTAGCACAAGGCTGTTGGGCTGAAGTACAATCTGATAAAGAACAAATGGCTTGTACAAAAGAAAATGTCTTGATGTTATACAATGAAGGTGTATTCCATTCATTTGTAGAGCTTCTAAATATAGAAATTGATAATGCTCCACCTGCCCCTACCACTATGCCCAAGCTAGATGTTAGTTTAGTAGACTCAACTGATTTGAGAGTTATATTAAGTGTTTTATGTATAATTGTTGAGGTAATCCGATCATTGCAGGAAGAGGATCCTGAATTATATTTTAAGTATATTGAGGTTTTCAGGCAAGATTTGTTACAAATTATTTGTGATGAAATGTTGATAATAAAACTTTTTGGCATGGTGACTCGATTTTGTAGTGGGTCAGCTCCTCATTTCCCTATGAAAAAAGTTTTATTGTTGCTGTGGAAAACAATTTTAGTTTGTTTAGGTGGAAGTGATGTCCTTAAACAATTAAAGCAACAATATAGAAAAGAGTTTGGGCTTGAAACAATGGAAGAAGACACAATGGAAGTAATTCGGAATATGAGAGCTTCCTCTCCTCCAGCTAGTGCTGCAGAACTGATTGAAAATCAGAACCAAAAGCGGCATGGAAGGCTCTTAAGGAGAAGTCTAATGAAACAGAGTTCCCTTGATGAACCTATGGAATTAGAAAATCTTGAGGGTGATGATGAAATGAGAGAGTATGAAGAACGACCAATGGAAGAGCCACCTCCCTCAAGTCGACCTGACACACCAGTCCCATGCCGGGCTAAAGGGTTACCTTGGCAACCAAAAGTTAGGCAGAAAGATTTAGATACATTTTTAGAAAACACCCGGCTCAAGTTTGTTGGTTTTCCTCTTGAAGGTGATAGAGAATCTTTGTTTGGCTTGCCAGAGCCAATTCATGAGGGTGTTCGAGTTCTAAAACAACATATGTATCATTCCTTGTCAGAAGTTCAGATTCATTTAGAAGAAGAACTTGCCAAAAATCCAATATCTAAATCAGAGGGCCCCATTAAACTTACACCAGCTGAAATATTATACCAAGCTATGTATCCAAACCTACCACAGTATATGATAGCTCTTCTTAAAATTTTACTAGCTGCTGCTCCAACATCCAAAGCAAAAACTGACTCTATTAATATTCTGTCTGATGTTCTGCCAATCCAGATGCCAACTACTGTGCTACAGTCAATGAAACTAGGAATAGATGTCAATCGACACAAAGAAATAATAGTTAAGGCAGTTTCAGCAATTCTTCTCTTGCTTCTCAAACATTTTAAACTTAATCACATATATCAGTTTGAATTTATGTCACAACACCTTGTTTTTGCTAATTGCATTCCACTTGTATTAAAATTTTTTAATCAAAATATTATGGCTTATGTTGGAGCAAAAAATGTCATTCCAATTCTTGACTTTCCATCTTGTGTAATTGGCGATCAGCCTGAGCTTACAGCGGAAAGTTTAGAAATTGGGGATAACCAACAGTATTCCTGGAGAAATTTGTTTTCATGCATCAATCTTCTTAGAATTCTCAACAAACTCACCAAATGGAAACATTCCAGAATTATGATGCTAGTTGTTTTTAAATCTGCTCCTATTCTTAAACGAACCCTCAAAGTTCGTCATGCTATGATGCAGTTGTATGTATTAAAATTGCTTAAGATGCAAACAAAATATCTTGGCCGTCAGTGGAGGAAATCCAATATGAAGACCATGAGTGCCATTTATCAGAAGGTACGTCATAGATTGAATGATGACTGGGCTTATGGCAACGATTTGGATGCTCGTCCATGGGATTTTCAAGCAGAAGAATGTGCTCTTCGATCCTCTGTAGACAGATTCAATACTCGACGCTATGGTGACAATATTGATCCTGATTATGAGCCTGTAGACAATTGCCCTCAGTCAGTTCTTGGCCAAACAATTGAACTTACAGAGGAGTTTAAGAAACATTACCATTTGTGGCTTCAGCAAGAAGTATTTCAAACCACCATCAAGTGGGAAGAACTTTTAGATAACAGTTATCTATAAAATTAATAAATAAGTTCATAAAACCCTGTACTATATAGTTCCTTGATTTTTAATGTGATCAACCCTTGTAAATTTTGTAATTTGTATATAGTATTTATTTAAAATCCAAATATTTATTTTGTGTAGTGTGCCATTGTCTTAAGTATATTACTTCATTTTATACATTCACTGCCATTTAGATACTTAGTTGTATGTATACTGTTTAACCTTACTAACCAAACTACTAAGTATCCCATACCAATATTTTTCAATTTGACTTTTGTGTTATAAGAAAGTTGACATTACTTCCAGTTAATAAATAAATCCACTTATACTGCTACAATATAAATGCTGTTATTTTTTTCTTTTACAACTTTATATTACAAAACTTGTATTTAAGTAATAATTTGAAATCAGTAATTTATGTATTAAATCTGTAAGCTGTTCATAAATATGGAATCCAATCAATTATGGCATTTTGTTTCATCACAATATATTATTTTATCCATATATTTTTAATAAATATTTTTGATTAAAATTTTCCAACTGATTAAAACACTCAAGAAAACCTGTCCTTTATAATAAAAAATATACATACGTTTTTGCACAAAAAAATTATTTTATTTTGAAATTTTCATATAATTGTATTTTCATCACCAAATACCCTTGATTTTTTTTCTTATTATTTGGTTAGGAATAAACTCACACACACTTATTGTAGCTATACTGCTAAAAGAGACCAAGTTAAAAAAAGTCTGTCATACAAGTGCTGTGTAGACTAAGCAGTTTTCCCATGTGCTAGAATATGGTACACTGGTGATCTCATCTCACCATCTATTCTCTATTTCTAGGTAGTAAGAAGCCTATGTAAGCAGGGATTAAAATGCTCTAGTTGGGCATGAGATGTTTAATGACTGAAGTACTTGAATGAAAATCGGATGAGAAGAAGGGGGGTTTGCAAAAGGCAGAAACCAAAAAAAAACAACTCGGAGAAAACATTTATAGAACCATAGTTGTAGAAAATTAAATTAGTTGGGTCCTATTTACTGAATTTACATAAATGTATATATAAAAAAAATAAAATAAAAAAACAAAATATACAAAATGTAGTTGGTTGAGAATGTGTTAAAATTGAACTTATAACAATCTTGGGGCTAAAGTTAATGACAATAAAGGCAGTATATTTGGAATTAAAACAACCACAAAATATTTACTGGTGATAATTTAGTTTCTAATACCAAATATTTTGGTTGGTATTATAGACCTTTATATTTTTAGCTGCCCCTGAGCGAGACTCCCGGGATTCATGATCAGAGTTTTTACATAGCTGGTGAATATGTAACCTCCATTATTATTTTTTACATGGAACCTCCATTATTCAAGGAGGACCTGGAATGAATTGTATTCAGTAGAAGGACGGTCCCCATTGTAACCAGAGGGTCTGTTCATGTTGGCAGCCTGCTCATGGACGAGAGTCGTAATCGTTAGTTATCCCAAGGGTCTGTCAGACGTTATACTCCTTAGGCTCTCACTGGTCCCTAAGCACTGCAACACTAGCGTGCTCAGTTAGCCAACTCATGAGCTAATGTTCTCCCTTGGTAGGGATCAAACCTCCTCCCATCACACGCACAGATATATATATAATTGTAACCTCTGTCTGTACATTAATTTTTTTTTCTCAAAATTTCAAGATACTTTTTCGTTTCACATGCCATAGACACCTGGAAGCCTGAAATGAAAAATCAGGATATTTTGTTTTCTATTGGTTTTTTTGGATAAGGTGCAGATAACAAAACTTGTTTATTTTGTTATTTAGAGTAGCTTTTGTTATATATACATTTAATTTAAAAAAAAAATTAAAACGAAATACCTCGAGTTATGAGAGAGACCTGAAATGAATAATCATGCTATTTTGTTCTCTATTGTTTTTTCGACAAACTTGTACATACCAAAAGTTGTTTATAGTGTTATTTAGAGTAACTTTTGTTTTATAAATTTTTTCGTATAACAATGTATGAAGCAAGTAATTTGTGTAAACATATTGATATACTCAACAATTATTTCCAATGTGAACTACCGGGTACCTCTCCTGGACAAATTAATTCAAATCTATGTTATTTTTTTAATGCCAGTAACAGATTGCACCAAGCACAGTATACTGCAGCCCCCTTCTCTTCCCCCAAACATTAATTTATGGAAAACACCATTTTGCAGATTAAAGTGTATTTAATTAAAAAGTAAAAATTATTTGACCAAAAAGTTTTAGTATTGTGAAGATAATGTAATCAGATTTGTTAATATAATTAATAAATAATTAAATATAATTAAAAAAATACCATAATCATTCAGCTTCAAATGAATTCCCGGGTGAAACCGGGTAACTTAGTTAGTCTTCCTATATATCTATATATAAAATTGTAACCTCTGTCTCAACAGTGATTTTTTTCACAAAATTTCAAGATACTTTTTCGTTTCAGATGTCATAGGCACCATAACTGCATTTTGTTTCTTTCGTGTTTATTTGTTTGTTACTTTTTCACACATAAACGGCTGAACCGAATTTTATGAAATTTGGTATGTATATTACTACTAACCCAATTTAGACCACTAACGATTGAACGGAACTTAACAAAACAAGGGCATGTGAATTATCATTAATTCTTAAACAATTATAAGCTATATTAAATTTTTTAGGTTATAAGAGAAGCCTGAAATAAAAATTCGCAATATTACATTTTCTGTTCAGTTTTCAGTCACTGTTGGTCTTTGTACGAGCACCATATCAAGGGAAAGGAAGTTTAATTCAAACATAGTTTGGCGGACAGAATACTTTCTATGATTATGAATTATATATAAAAAAAAACACTACATGCACAGGAGACGGGAAATATAAAAATATTGTGGCCAGTGAAGCCTTACATAACAAATAATTTTATTATTAACAAATCCACAGCAACAACGGGTATATATCGGGAAATGTAAAAATATTGTGGAAAGTAAAGGCTTGCCTAAAAAAATACCACCATCATTAAACCTCAAAAGAATTCCCGAGCGAAGCCGGGTACCTTAGCTAGTCTTCTAAATATTAGTATGCATACTTACAACATTGGCAGCTGGTAGAACAAAAACAAGTTCAGAGACCCAACCCTTAATTATTCACACAAGCTACAATAAGAAAAAAGAAAATGTGGGAAATGGGATTGAAATAGCTGTAATGGCATCAGACATAATGCAAAAGTACACTGTGGTAAGGATGTGCTGGAAATATTTGACAATCTGTCTGATTCAGCTGCAGCTCAAATCTACCCTCTGACTCCAAATAAATTAAATGCACATTTTGCTCCAAGAAAAAATATTTTATTTGACACTTAAAAATGTTGGCTGACTAAGCAAGCTTTGGGTGAAAATTTAAGGAATTTATACTTGAGAAATTTTGAAACTAGATTTGACCAAAAAATTGTAGGTTTGAATCTCTAAATATTGATTATGGGCAGTCTAAATGAGGTTGCTTATGTGTAGACCCTGTATTTTGAAATTGGCCCTCAGGAGTCCATACTTTGGGAACCTATGTTTTAGACAAATGTATTTTCTATTTAATAAATGCTTATATTTGATTAATATTACTCAAATATAAAACCATTCAATCGAACCATTTAATCAACATAAAATTAAAACCATATCAAATTACAAAGGTTAGATAAAGATAACACAGGTCTACAGTTGTTTTGGTGGGAAAGTTTTGAAAGCGGATTTTAAATATAATTGGGCTGCTGAATCCAAAAATTGTTTTAGTTTTCTCCTATCAGCTCTAGTTTTCAAGATAATTTAATTTATATGTCAGTGCTTATGCAATGAGGCATTAATATACTGATATGGATATATTATAATGAAATAAAAACACAGAGCTGTTAAAAGATATATAATTACAAAGCTATTTAACAATGTCAAATCAAAATAAAACCTTATAGTACAGATAAAACATATATTCAATTATTTTTGAGAAAAAAAAACACACTGAATATCAAAATAACACATTACTTTACTCAACGGAAGCTTCTTTTGCACGATTTTCTTGAGTGAACTGTCAAACAGTCTCGTTTCAAACTCCTGCAGTAATCTGTCATCATATTATGGGTATCCTATCTTCCTTGGAAGCGGTCCTTTATCGTTTTGATATCTTGGTGAAATATTTCACTTTGTTCTTCACTTGTGTCTCTTAAATTTTTGAGTAAGCAGTTCAAGGGCTGTGTAGATAATGAATGGACTTTGATGTCATATTGTAGCCAAGTGTTTGAAAGTTATTCAGCATACGGTTAACCCGCTCAACATATTTTTCACTTTTGTGATTTCCCAGAAAGTTTTTCATTATATCAAGAAATGAAAGCCTAGCTTTTTTATCGATCACATTCATTGTCTCTACAAAAACCAGATCTTTTGTAAGTAGTCATCTGTGGTCCATCAAATATTCCAGATTTATGCTTTTCCGTACTTATCTGGGAATGCTTTCTTCCTATGTAGACAAAGGACCATAAAAAATTGCTCCATTAGGCCTAGCTTAATATGCAGAGGTAGTAAGATGATTTTCTCCCGTTCAACTAAAGACCCGGAAATAATGTTTTTTTGCCCAACTACCAAACTTTCTCTCTTAGGCCACTCTTTTTTTTATCTATTGGCTTTTTAGGTCCCTGCTGTCTAAGAGGCACAAGAAACAAGGATATTTTGTAAATCCGCTTTGCTGTCCAAGAAGAAAGTTTACCATTTTTAAGCCTACAGAAATCTCCCACCGATGTTATTTTATCTTTTGTAAGACCAAAGCTATAATATTATACTCTTATTTCATGATAGTTTAATGAGCAATCAGTATTGAGCAAAAATTTGTTACCATTGTGAAGTAGAACACATTTTAAACTATTCTTGGAGCTATCAATAAACAAACGTCATTGGCAACGTAATTCATTGGCATTGTAGTGTGAAAGTCCCATTTTTTCCAAGAGCCCCTTAACGTCTAAACAGAAACAGGTTGTCTTCTTGATTAAAGAATGGTTAAGACCCCTTTCTCTTGTTTGATAGTAAGTAATTTTTGTACCCTGTTCCAATAAATTCTTTTCATTTAACTTTGAAGCCAGTAGCTACGATGCTTCCTTCAATAAGTTTAAATCTCTAACGAGGTCACTTAGTTCCTCTTGTAGACAGTTGTGGATTTGTTGAAACTCCTCGTAATCATTTTCACTCATTATAAGAGTCAAAAATACATTCAAAAAGGTCTTGTTCATCTTTGCAAATCTCAGGTAACTTTTGAAATATTGGGATTGGTATTTCCTCTGAGTGGTATACTGGGTGTCTAGCTGATGGTATGACCACTTTTGGCAATTTATCTCTGAAACATTTACCAGGCAAAAATAACAGCCATCAACGTGGTTTGTGGGTTCTCTCCATACCATTGGCACGCCAAACTTAATACTTTTTCTTTTTCCCTTAGTCCACTGCGGTAAGTGTTCTGTACAAGTTTTACACACAATATGAGGTGCCCATGTTTTATTTTGATCACCAAGATGAACACCAAAATTTCCAAGATATGCATGTTTCACTCCTATTTTCTTTTAGCTTATACTCTCCACAAACGTAGCAAAACACATCAGGATGATTAACACAGCTTCTATGACTTGAACCACTCATATTTGCATGTTGAACTTTAGAATAAACTAAGAAAACATTTATTAGGTGGAGGCTGAATGGGACTACAAGTATTAAATAGTTTATTTAAAAGTTTTAAACTGCTTTATTTGGTGGTATTGGCTTAAGAAATATTAATATAATGACATTTATTGATAGTTTCTTGTGTAAACAAGGCATTATACGGAGGAAATTACAAGATTAGTCAGGAAGTAGTTTATTTGATAATTTATATTTCTGTGAATAATCCATTCCTCAATATATGAAATATTAAAATAAATAATTTTGGGACGTGACATCTATAAAAGTAGAGCTTAAAAACGGATTTTATATTTGAGTCAGCAACAGAAATATATTGAAAATCAGCTCAAAGATTAACGGCACAAAAAAAAATTTTGTAGGCCTGAGTAATTAAATTTTTCAATGGTCAAATGGAATATTACATTGTACTGTTATTGGGAGTTTTATATGTGTTTTTTTTAGAATTTCTGCATGAAGAGTCTTCTATCATTATAAGTAATAGTTGAATGTTAAAATTAGTAGTACACTTCTTGATAGTTATTTTTGTTTCAAATAATAACTAATAACCTCTTTTTTACCAAATAATAAAAAAAGTTAGTTACAAATTCTTTATTTAAAAAAAATGAAAAAGTACAGTGGTATTAATTTCAATATCTCATGCAATTTGAAATTGTACACATTTCACTTTTGCACTTGTTGAGTACTCCACTGATTGCACTATTTTGTCTCTTATTCTTGAAGTTTTGGTCTTTATTAGGTCTAAAAACGGTTGCAAAAGTTCTCTCGGAACTTTTGTTTCTATTTCAATTTGCCTTTCATTTACACTTATAAAAGCATACTTATAATGTTTCAAGGAAATGTTAGTTTTACAGTTCTCTTTTGTATTCAAATACATTTGTTCTACGTGTGGGTTAGAAAATTCAACTGAAACTGGAGTTACTCTTTCAAGAGGACCTTCTCTACCAAGGGGCCGCCATTTTATGCAATTCTTCTTAGGAATTTTTTTCATCAAATCTTCTTGAATAAGGCATAAAATGAGCTTCCCAGATTTATTATCAAAAGCACACTTATCCTTTTTGGTTTCAAAACTGTCTATGGAATCAATTTGTTCTCCTTCAATTGTATTTAGCTGTTGTGGCTGCAATGATAATGTTGCCATTTAAGGTTCCTAAACTTAAATTATTTAGCAAAGTAATAGTTTGATGCCTGTTGAATGCTAGAAGAGAAATGGTTTGATGACAAGTAGAGAATATGGTGCAGGTATCTATCTACATTAATTATTGGTAGTCATATGATTTAGTAATTTGTAATAACCAAATCATGTGTTAAATAAAGTAATTTTGTGTCTGAACCAAGTGTGTAAGTTTCTCATTGTAATATCCTGTTCAATGTCTTCTGTTTATATATTTCCATATTTTCTAATAACTCCAGTCTGCGTCCTTTTTTGTTTTTATCTAACAGTTTCATACTCTCTTCTATATTTGTGGGTAATAGCAGTTAATGTTTAAGTAGTTAAAATAAAAAAACTGAAATTCCCCCATTATGTTGGGTCAGATCGATAAAACATTTTTGCTCCGACTATAATAACGGGGATTCTTCAACTTTTCAAAATTGCACCCCCCCCCTCTTCCCATTGATCCGATTTTAGCCATTAAAGAACTTGATCTTTAGTTCTGTATAAAATATTTAAACATCATATTAGGTAATGATCAAACAAACATTGTAACTGCTAGCACATATATAAAGCTGATACCTAAAAACGGTATATATATAGTTTTGAACAGACATGATTTTCATCATCTCAATTCCCAAGGTATAAAATCACTTGAGAGTGTAAAAACATTGAGAGATTATGGGGAAACGGAAGTAGAAGCTGAAAGCGAACCTAAACGTGTATTTTCAAATAGTAGCTTTGACTATAGTCAAATAATGTAAAAAATTTTATCAGTTAAATTATAGGATTCAAATGGAAAAATTGTCATGTATTGCTTAAGCTATATGTGGAATGTATAATAATTATTATTATTACTTAATTACTTATTATTTAATCAAAATAATGGCATTACAAGGAGAGACAAGGGCTCAGAATTGATCTCAAATATAATGCCTAAGTTATAGGTAATAATAAAAAGAGATACACTTGAAATAATTTTCAAATCATTAATGGCTGGTCTTTAGCCCGTAAATACATTGAAATTTCACTATTCTTATATTCATTGGCTGGAAATAAAAAAAAAAAAAATCAGTGTTTTTAAAAGGGGAAAGTCAACTACTAAAATTACTGAGGATTGTTTGGCTGTAATAATTGAAATGTAAGAAAATATCATGGAAGGAGGTAGTCAAATAAAGCACTAGAGCAAGAAAACATAAAAATGAATGATTGCACGTTTACTGTTCATGTTATGGAGCATTTGTGTAATTCATGAAGTTAACGAGATGATTTTGTGCATCCATTTTATATATTTACACAGGAAAAAATTTCTATTTCAACCCTTCAACGATGAGTAACATGGCTAGTAAGATACAAAACTGATTATTATACACAACTAATTACTATTACATATAAAATATACACACTATTACATATAAATTACTAGTGCTGTTATTAGAGAATAATTGGTAAAGAGAAATAAAAAACTGCTTTATTTACGATGTTCTTTATCAACTGCACCAAACACATATATACAATAAATTATCTGGAATTTATATTTATTTTTTATAATATAAATACATAAATATAAAACGGATAAACCTTTACCTACCAAGCATCTTTTGCCTCTCAAATGTCACAATTATTTAATCAAAATAATTATAATTATTTACTTCATATCATAAGGAAAATAAAGATAATCATTACACACATGTGAAATTCTTTATTTATTTTCAAAATGTATCAGAATAATGTAAATAGTTTAGAAGAAGGGCAATTAATAATGTCACTAAAAATGTTAACATAAAAATACACAGTAGGTTAAAAACTTCAAAAATTGATTTATTAAAGAGATTTCATTGAAAAATGCAACTAACAAGTAAGCAAAAATTTCCAGAATATGGTTAAACTTAAGATATAATTTGTAAAGTGTTTCTAGACACAATTACATGGTGTAAAAGCTTCAGCAGTATGACCAGAAAAAAAGTAAGACAAATAATGAGTAAGTATTCCAAAATGGGGGGCATTACCCTCCTGAAGTTTGGTCTGGCAGCTAAAACGTTAAGGAAACTTTATTGCATGAAGTAAAAATGGGGGAGAGCTTCTGAAATTTCAGTGTAATATTATATGTAACAGAATATAAGTATAAAAAATTTGGAATTGGAACTAGCCACAATTAACCATCTATAACAAAACAAAGCAGGTAAACTGCATAGTCAGCAACCTCCTAAGGGTATGGTTTGAATAATGCTTTGTTAAAAGGTCCTGATTTGTATAAATCTATTCTTGGAATACATAATAGATTAACTTCATAGTGCCAAGTTAGAAAATGAAACAATTGATTATTATTAAAAATATTTTAACAATATGGAATTCTTTGCATATGAAATTGGGTTTGTAATCTTGAAAACAAAGTGAAATAAATTAGCTCATAAGAGATGATAAGAATTATAATGGCCAAAGAATATTTGATTTACTGGGTTTCATGAGTGTTTTTAGATGGAATGGAACAGCTATAGCTTGACCAGATTCCAAAGAACCAGGGGCGTGGCCGGAGGGGAGGTAGCCTTCCCTCACCACTAGCCACCTCACTTCTAATTATGCTACTTGTAAATGACCCAATCTCAATTTACTTCTTTTATTCAGTCTTTTTACCCTCTGGAGTTGTAAACAAACATTTCGAAGCACTAGGACCCTCCATGTTCTTATTTCCTTCAGCTATAATAAATTTGTCTGTTAGCAATATTTAAGTTTCTGCTTCTCATTTTTGCTTTCTTAAATATTCGGCTACATTAAAAACTATTTGCCCAACTTGTCACCCGCAGGGGCGACCTGGTGCCAAAAATCCGAACATAACTATTGTAATAACATAAATAGAATGCTGTAAGTAGATTTCTCTTAGGGGAAATCAGCTCTTGAGGTCTTATTCATGACGCGATTTTTGAAAAATTTCTTAAAATGTCAATCGATCCGTTCAAAATTTTATATATATATATACACACACATACATACATATGTGATGCATATTTGTGAGCATTTTCTTGAATTGCCCAGAAATTTCTCATCATAAATGTTATAGAACTTTTATCAGTTTTACCTGTTTTTTATAAATAAACAATTTTCTCAAATAAATTTCATATATTGCTTTCATTAAAAAATAATTATATTTTTTTTAGGGAACAAACTGTCAACGGTTTAGGGAGCAACTTGTCACAACTTCATTACTCAAGTGACAGGCTTGGATGAAATAGGAGGCTTAATTAATATAACCATTAAAATGCAGGCTAAAAAAATTTTAAGACATTTCATAGCTAAAAAATACTTATTCCAGGCCAATGTGTTTAGTTCATTTTAAAGGCTTTAAAATAAAATATAAATAACAAAGAACTTTCTTAAAATAATTTATTTTATTTTACTAAAGATCAATCACATATAAAAATTTTCTTAGAAAAATAAAATAGAATCAAAATTTTTCCATTTAAGGTAATTTTGAGGGGTAATACATTTGAGGCAAAATTCTTTCTATTTACAGACATTTAAGTAGGAAATGTTAGAACTATATGTGTGTGTGTGTGTGTGTGTGCAGGTGTAGGTGTGTACACATGCACTTGTGTAGTGTTTGGAAAGTTCATATACATATGAAAGGGAAGTTGCTGCTCAAAATTTGGAAGTCCAAATGAATGAGATGATTATTAAAATTATTCACTTTCCTGAAACAAAAAAAAAAAAAAGATTTAACACCAAGAACAAAAAAAAAAGATTATGAAGGAATAGCAATAATACTAATTGTTTTTTTAGTGCATCAAGGGTAATTAGAACATATTTGTTATAGTATACTTTCACATCATATGGTTAAAGGCAACTGTTGTAAAGCTACAACTTACCAAAAAAATTAAATTGATTTTATCTTAAAAAATATATAAATGTTGTTATCCCAACTTTTATTAATTTTTACTCATTACATACACCAAGAGGGGTTGACCAAGGGGCTAAGATCTAGAAATTGTTGAGCTATTCCGCGAAACACACAAATGATTCCCCATGCTCCTCATTCCAGTCCCAGGGCAGGCATTAAAATTAATATTTGATTAAACCTCAAGCATAAAATACAAAAAAACCTGTGCAAAACTTATACATATAAAACAGCAATTTACTTTTTTGTTATTTTTTTAATCTGAAATAATAGTTTTTTTTTTTTTTAATTAGTTCCAGATTCAGTTAAACAAAAAAAACAAAAAAAAAACAAGAATTTAAAAATTAGTTTTACTATTTTAAATTCACCAGTTATTATAATTACTTTTTTAAAATTTGAAATTCACTAAATTAAGAAGAAATTGTAAGAAACATTAATTTCATATTTATAAGTTTGCAAAATGATGTTGTTTGTTGATCCTATTCTACTTTTTACTTTCATGTAAATCCTTAACGTATACATATAGTTTGTGCATAAATTTGCATGGCAACAAGTTATTAAACTAATATATGCCAAAATTTTGGAACATTTTAGCTCTTCTGTTATGTGGTGTAATTTAATTTTGAATTCCCAGTTAATAAGTACAACTATTTTTTTTTTACAAAAATAATTTTAGGGCTTTGTTAAGACCCAACCCTTTCATAACAGTTTTTAAATGTAGAAATACTTAATTTTTCACTTTTTCAATATGTCTAATAAAATTAGAGATAGATAGCCTAATTTTGAAATAACAATATCCTATTTCGAATGCACTAAAGTCATATTTATATTAAAATGTCAGATATATATGAACTATTTAACAAAATGGAAAAAAGAAAATTAGAATGATTTTCTTTTTTTTTCTACTGTTACATGGCGTAATTTGTTTTTTGAATTTTACATTAATAAGTAGAAATTTGTTTAACAAAAAGAAGATTAATGCTTCATTATCCCCATGTTTTAATAACTTTTTTTAAAGCACTAAAAAATCATGGTTTTTTTTTTGTTTCTTCAATAGGTGTTTTAGAATTAAACATACAAGGGCTCTATTCAATTAAGAACGTTGGATATTATTATTAGAATTTTTGTTATTGTTTCAGATTTTTTCTTTAATTTATGAACATAACTCTACTTAAATTTTATTATCCCCCCAAATAACTATTTTCTTTGGTTAATTAAATAAAAATGTACTCCTACTTTTTTATAATCTTATAAATATAACAGTTTAATTCCTTGTCAATAGGCATATAATTATTCTGAGTTTGTTCACTATAGTGTAGTATGAATAGTGCATCACAATTGTAATTAGTACTATAGTTTACTACTATCAATTAGTTTAAAATTTAAAATAATCTATTATTCATTCAATTTCCAGTAACAAGTGATTAATTATGTTGATAATTTAATTATTTATTATTTACCTAGTAAAGTAGTTGATATGATTCAAACAGTAGGCGAATGCAGAGACAATTTTTGATGTGCCCCATGGCTTTATATAGAATTAGATACTGGGAGAGATCACCATACTTCCCACAATATTATTGCATAGCTAATTAATAGAGCTAGAAGAAATTGCTTTCGTGAACAATTGACAGCAGAATGGAAGAAAAAAATTTGTTATAAATGAAGTGATAGCCAATCCTGGCCAAACAAATGGAAAATTAGCAGAATCACTAGTGTTTCTCAATCAAAAATACAACGAATTCTGAAGTAATCACATTCTCATCCTTACCACTTATCACTTCACTAGACAATGTTGAAAATAATCAAACATAAATATAATACTGCAGATGGAGACTTAGAAAACTAGATTTTGAGAACCATTCTTTTTAGGGTATCCTTTTCACAAATGTTCCTCATTTAATAGTTGAATTACCATAACAGTCAGTATTGGTTGACAAATGACTTACATTAATACAGTGAAGTCAAAAGCATTGCTGGTAAACAAACATTTGGGTGGATTATTAATGAATTAGATCTTTGGCCCACACTTTTCACTGAAAACAGCAAACTTAAAATACTTTCTTTCAGGGGGGAGGGGGGATTTGTAAGGCATAATATTGTGAAACATTTTTGGAAACACCACCAAAAGAATAACTGGAACTATTAAAGAGACAGAAAGTGCTAAGTTTTTTGGCAATCATATAAATAACAATATTTGTTTATTTTGTTATTTAAAATAACTTTTGTTAATCCACCTTTGGCATATAACGAAGTAAATAAGCATGATATTTAATTTCCTATTTGTTTTTCACCAAAATAGCTCATAACATATATACCTTTTTGTCATATAGCAATGTATAAAGCAAGTAATCTGCATAGACATATTGTTATAATCAACAATTCTTTCTCATGTATGAATTTATTAAACTTGATTCCCCGGTACCTCGCCTTTATAGATTATCACACTTTTATTGAACTTCTCGAATCCATGTAAAGATTTAGCATCATTATAAGGTTGTACAAACTGAATAGTATATTGCCACCCTCCCCTACTCCCAAACAATAATCAATCAGAAATCTTAGTTTCCCCGTAAATGTATTTAATACTCTATTTAATTAAAAATAAAAAGAAATTGAACATACACTTTTAGTATTGTGAAAATAATGTCATCAGAATTGTTAACATACTTTAATGTAAAGAGAACTGAGATCCTAAATATGTGGTCAGTTGGTCGACAAAACTGAGTGTAGGGCGGGAGAGACCTCCTCTCTGAAACCTCTTCACAACTGTTCACCTTACAACACAGTTAAGCTTCTTGCAATTACTTTAATGTTCTGATTATAAGCTCTTGCATTTTATTACTGAGAGGATTTGAAGTGAAGAGAAATTATTTTATTGTAACAAGAAAAAGTATACAAATTCCAGTTCATACACAGGTTTGTCAGATGTATTATGACGTGAATGCAAATATAAAATTATAATCACTTCTACCCCACACCTCCAGACCCCAAATTAATTGTTTAATGCTTTTGCGTGATTGATGCTTATACTTTGAGAAATGTGAATTTTTTGAATTCTAAGAAATGGATGAATCTAGAGTGCGTGAAAGTGAAAGTGCTGGGAAGATGTAACCAGTTGTTTCTGAAACTTTAGTGAACATACATTTTTATTAGTAATGGTTATTATACACATAAAATACATGCCATGTTTGTGATTTAGTCCGTTTTTTGGGAAAGAACATATTCTTACATGATTTGGAGTGCACAGAAGTATGTATTATTTTGAATTATACGGTCTGTGATTTTTTGAATTAATGACACATACACAGGCGATAGAAAATATAAAAACATTGTAGACAGCAAAGCCTCACATAACAAAAACATTAACATATCCCGAGCAACCTTAGCTAGTATTTTATAAAACAAATATGTTTATAACTTTTATTGCAAAAAAATAAATTAAATAAATAATGCCTTTTTATAATTTGAATGTGAAATTAATAGATATTTCAATGATCATTCCATTTAATAGTCAAATAATTGGAGGTCCAATGATTAGTAATATAGGAAACATAATATTTCTATTTCGAATTGGCCCCTTCTACCTCTAATTCTAAAAACGACATCGAAAACTAGAAAATGAATATTCTTTTCAAAAAATTTTAAGAAAAGATGAGGTCATAATGTAACCCCAACTTTATTTTGTAAAAATAAAATAAAAAAGTACTTGTTAAAGGGAAATTCAAAAATATATTTACCCACACAAAAATAGAGATAAGAAGCCTTCCTGTATTTATGCACAAACCTTGGACTTTTGAAGTCATGCAAAAATTGTAATATTTCATTTTTTTTAATATTATTAATTTTCTTTATTTAGCTATTTTTATAGTTATAAATTGTTAAAAAGTATGGTCATCTATGTGAAGTCAAGTATTTCATAATAAAATTACTTTTAAAATAATTTATATAAAACTAATTTTATTTTTAACTGTTTACGGTAAGTTACATTTTTTTATATAACCAACATATGTATAATTTTTTGTAAAATTAAACATTTGCAGAGGTGTCAGTACAAAAAGCCAATTTACACTCAGCGAACAGCTTCATTAGAAGAGTTTTCAATGGATTGCACCAATATTTAACATCATTCCTGATTTTCTATATAAAAGTTTACTTCCTTCATAATTGCCTAGTCATGCAAATTTCCAAAACCTCTGAAACTCTTAACAGCCAACCTCTTCTCCAATTTTTGGTAACACTGGCCAAACATTAGTTTCATGCAAGTATTGATGACCATTAATATGGTAATCACCACCATTCAAATTCCTAGGCCTAATAAACTATATGCAGATGAAATTATTTCAACAGGATGAATTAACTAAAAATGCTCTCAAATATGAATGGCGGAAACTTCCTTTGTTAAAATGAACAATGATTACAAATGAAATAAAACTTCTACTTTTAACTTCATTCTTTCAACAATGTTCTACAAGTTTCATGGTAACTAAAACATCTCTTTAACAGCACAACTAAAAACATATGGCTTCTCAGTCCAGAAGATATAACATAATACAAGACCGACATTGTGGATGCAGATAAAAATGCAAACCAGCAGTATACAATCAATAAAACTGAAAAATAACTTAAAATAATATTTTTTACAAAAACCAGGAGTACTGAAAAATTAATTATCCAAACATTAAAAGACAAGAACTAATAATTTCATATTCAGGGTATTAATAGAATTATTGCCTGAATAAATGAAGTGAAAAATAATTTAAGCATTCTGAACTAGAAGTTCTTAAGCCACTGCAACATTTAATTGACAACAACTTTTAAAGCTGAGAGCTTCAATTGAATCAATAAGTTTTATTTCAAATTTGCCACTTGCCACTTTAAAGAAGATTGTTAATACAACAATATTTAGGGCCAATTTTAAAAATCATGAATGCTGATCAAAAATACAACTGTCAGAAAAATGGAAGCTTACTATCTGTAAGTATATAAAACAGCTGATAGTGTGAACTTACTGAAATTGTGAAAATAGATTAGGTAGAGGCAATTTAGGACTGTTTATAATAGGTGTAATTATATAATAGAGCAATTCATACTTCCAATCATTCCCAAGGTCATAATTAGACCACAAATTTTGAGATCTTTTTGTTTAAAAAGAAACAACCATAGTTACAAAATGTAAAGTAAGGAAACATTTCTGGAAAAAAAAAAAAAAAAAACTCTAGAAAAGAATGCTGAAAGTTGAGTGTAAATAGATATGATACCCAGCTGAACAAGCTTAAAAGTTTGACATAACATAAGCTTAACAAATATGTTTTTAAGCCGGAGGCACAAAAAATATATAAATATTTATCAACTTACAATTAACCTTTCCCCTTAATAGTTATCAACAATTTCAGAGGTAGCTCAAAGGGTAAAGTAGGGAGAAGGCTGAGGAAAAAAACAAAGTAAACATAAAATTATTCTACAATTCATACATTTTTTTTATTTAATAAAATCGTTTAAATAAGTGTATTGCTGGATGTTAAAACCCAATTCTAGAAAGTCCTAATGATTACCAAATTTGGTGAGAAGACTGGTTCATTATGCAATCATACTGTAAAGTTTTAAAACAGAACATTTATCCCTTAGCCTTCACCTGATAATGAAAAGAAAAAGAAAGAGGAAAAAAAAATCAGTCATGAAATATAATATATCTATTCATAACACTGTAAATATTTAGAGACTAGACTGTCTGATGAGAGTAACTCCCATACGAGGATACAAGCATGTTCTTTGGCTCATTCAACAGAGAGGAATGCTTATTTTAAGAAAAGCACATAAATTATTTTGCTTGAAATACAAGGAAATCCAGGTTCAGATTTCGGTCACTGAAACATTTTTCCTTTTAAATAAAATTATTATTATTTATTAACGTCCACTTTTTGCAACTCAGGCTAATTGGGCCGGGTTACCACCCTTTTCTAGCCATGGTAGGATTTTAGGATGCTATTTAATGAATTTCATCACTAAATAATTTCCTTTGCCCAGGCGAGAATCGAACTCGCCACTCTAGGTTTGCCATGTGAGATAAAGGTCAGCGCTTTAAATAAAAAAAAAAAATTAAAGTTGGACATAAATAAGAATGACAATTTCAACTGTCCAGACTTTTTATATATATATATATATATATATATATATAATTTTGCATCCACACCATATATGTGTGTATGTGTGTTTATATATATACACACATACTCACACACACCACATTAAAAAAATAATTATATGTGCAATGTGAGCATGAGTATGTATTCATGCATGCATATTAAGGACCTGTTTCATTAAATTTTCTTTTATTATCATGGAGAACAAATTAAAACAAGAAAATTTTACAAATTGGAGTAGGAGGGAAGACTGCCTTTCCAAGTTAGCCCATAAGCTATAGGTATAGAAATTAATTCCTTTGATACTAAATTTACTATTATATTACCGGATAAAAAATTCATATATATATATATATATATATATATATATATATATATATATATATATATATACATACAAACATTTACAGAATCATGACAAATTCAAGCCCATTAACAAATCAAGACAATTATAAATTGGTTTTATCTCGAATTCTCAATAACCAAATAAATTAATCTAAATATTTTGGGTACAATACACACCTGATGTTAGGTTTGCAGTAAAATTTTCATAAAAATAAATCCAATAGGAGTGGAAATAAATCAGAAAGTTGAGGATAGTAAAATTCCATCATTGGTTATCCATATCGTCTCACTCTCCCTAAGACTTAACTTAATGTGTTATATTGGACTATAACTGAATTAAGGCAATCAAATAGTCTTATATTTTTTTCTGGATCATTTAAATTGAATGACAAGAAGCCAAGTTCTCTTAAGTAGAAAGCAAAGTAAAGACAAAGAATATATATACAGAATTGAAAAAAAAAATGTTTTGAACTTGAACTTTTGTTAGGAAATAGTAAACTGCACTTATAATTTAAAATTAGTTGTTTTACTTTCTCCTTCCCTCATTTTTTTCTATGCCCTACCCATGTTCAAATATCAAGAACTGAGTAGCAACTTTTATAATACAATTTTTTGTTGAATCATCATAAGGAAACTTATATTTACTATAGGAAAAGTAAACAAATAAATCAATACTTACAGTTGGATCACAGTTGGCACAATGCCAGGAATACCCTCTAACTTTAGGAGATTTTTTAACTGGAGGATCAAGGCACTGAAAGTGGAACCCTAGTAGGCATTCATCACACCTTAAAAAAAAATATTAATTTAAATAAATGTATCAGGCATTAACAAAGAAAAATAAGACTACTTTCATTGTTTACTAAAATAATTTGATAACATAAAAGTCCGTCACGCAGGGGCTGTGTAAACTATACAGATTTCCCACGTGAAGTTTTACAATAGAGAAATTTCACGAGAGCCGAAGAGTTAAGAAAATGGCTGACCTAGCTTTTGGCGGGAAACTCACTCTCATCCGTTATCCGGCCCCAATTTCATAAAAATGCAAATATCTCCGTTAATATTCAAGATAGAGAATAAATGTATATAACAATATTTATAGTAAATTTAATTTGCAATAAGATTGATTCTATACAATCTTTCGATCTGATGTATAGTAACGGAAATATTTCGAATTTTAGAAAATCCTCCCCTCTAAACCCCCCTCCCAATGGTCCGATTCCAGCCATTAACGAACTTGATTGATCTTTCTTTTTACATAAAACGATTAAATACCGAGTTTGGTAATGATCAAACAAAAATTGCGACCACTAGAGCGGTAACAGACAAATATATATATATATATATATATATATATATATATATATATATATATATATATATATATATATATAAATACAATTTTGAACGGACCTCATTTTGGTCATCTACTAGGTAGGATCGATGTACAATTGAAGAAAAATTTCGAGTACAACCTCAGTAGTTGTAAAGTTGTTTTACCCCTGCTAAAAAGCTGTTACAGGGTGCCTGTCAATTTGGGGATTTTTTGAGGATTCTCTCAAAACATTTCCTGACCTTACATTACTTTCACGACCTCAAATTCACTAGACTTTAATATACTTTACCACAAAACAGAACAAAAATATTATTACTATAAATATGCTGCTAAGTTACCAAATTAAATAACATTATATTATAACCATCAAACTTTAGGTTTTTAATTCTGTATCTAAATTAAAAATAAAAGCTTTGCAATTTAAGATAACATGAATTTCAATTTATTCGGGACTGATAAGAAAGAAGCAAAGTATATGGTTAAAAAAACTGCAAGGTGTTTAGATATTTTCTTAATTTCTAGCTTTACAAACCTCACATCCTATGCCAATGCGGCAAAGTGGGAATCAGGGGAAAAGGGGTTGATACTACCTGCTTCCCAATAATGAAAAAGTCCGTCACGCAGGGGCTGCGTAAACTAAGCAGATTTCCCACATGAAGTTATACAATAGAGAAATCTCCATACGAGAGCTAACAGCTACGGCAAAGGGCCGAACTAGCTTTTGGCGGGTAATTCAAAAATCCGTTATCAGCCCAAATTTAATAAAAATGCAAATATCTCGGTTAATATTCTAGATAGGGAATAAATGTATATTACTATATTTATAGTAAATTTAATTTGCAATAAGATTAATTCTGTACAATTTTTGGATCCGACGTATAGTAACGGAGATATTTCGAATTTTCGAAAGTCCTCCCCTCTAAACCCCCCCTCACACTGGTCCGATTTCAGCCGTTAACGAACAAGATCTTTCTTTTTACATAAAACGACTAAATATCGAGTTTGGTAACGACCAAACAAAAATTGCGTCCGCTAGAGCGGTAACAGACATATATATATATATATATATATATATATATATATATATATATATATATATATCTATAAAACCACACAAAAATGCTAGGCCCCATAAATACCACAAAACAGCCAATATCCCTATTCATTTTTGAGCAGTATATATATATATATATATATACAGTTTTGAACGGACCTCATTTTCGTCATCTACGAGGTAGGATCGATGGACATTTGAAGAAAAATTTCGAAAATTCCGTCATTAGTACAACCTCAATAGCTGATTTCCCTTAAGGTAAATCTGCTAAAATGTAACCTACATGTAAATGGTTCACCTCTGCTTTTGCTGAAGCAATTTTCAAGTGATCAGAACAACCCTGACATTAACTACCACAAGTTATTGGTCACCTAACTAGTTATTAAATCTTTCAGAAAAATGTTTATTCACATCAATTTTCAAGCACTTCAATATATTGTTTGTATTCTATAATTATTTTATATTTTTCTAATGACAACATTTAAAAATACATATACACAACTATAGATCTTTCTCAATAATTTGTTTATTTCATCTTTAATTTACATTCGAAGTTAAGCTAAATGCACTAGTTATAACAAATACCAGAAGTCCCAAATAATAAGAGTATTATATATCAAAATGGTAGCTAAACATACTACAACAAAAGGTCATAATTTTTATGATTGTGATATGTAAAGTCAGGATGGTCAGAGACTCAAGTAATTTAGCTGAGTGATGAGAGAATTAGCTACTAAATGCTTTTGGACAACATATTTCTTGACAAATGGTTTAGTGAAAAATGAATAAAATTGTTAATGGAATGAAAACAATAGAAAGCAGAAAACTATTCCCCATTTCAACAGTGAACCTGTAAGCAAGTTCATAAGTAACTTATACTAATAGCTGAACTAACCTTATCTTGTCTGAACCTACTTATTGAATTTTTGTGACCAAAACCCATCTGTCATTTGATTCAATTATTGACTGCCTCAGTGTAAAAGAGTTCTAATAGACATCACTCTGATTTTATTATGTTAAAAATTTATCTTTTAAATGCTTTAACTTATTTCTAATAAGATAAATTAAAGAGGTAACAATAATGCAGATAGGATGTGAATACAATGTAGAAAAATGATCTCCTAAAATCTCTACATCTTGAGTTTTATGTATAACTTACCTAACAGTGTTACTTGGATCCCCAGGGTTATTACATGTGACACACATTAAAACTTTGGGTTCTTCTTTTTTCTTAGAAGCAGAAAGTCTGATTTGTGGAATGTGCTGTGATGATTCATCTCCAGTAGCAGCAGAAGGTGATGGCGACACAGATCTAGGAGCTAGACTAGAACTGGGTGTAGCAACATACGAACTCCCTCCACCAGTGCTTGGAATAGACTTGAACTAAATAGTGTAAACAAATAATACATCATTTAAAACAAATTAAAAAGCAAACTTAAATAGGCTAGCAGCACCATACACTGAAAAGCAACTTACACAAATTTTAAGACTTTGCCTTTGTTCTTCTTGCTGTTTACTTCTTTTATGTTTATGCTTATGAGGTCTGCTTCCCATGTTCCCAGGGTCTGGTGAATATCTGTGATGTTTTTCCCTCCTTCTTTTCTTTACTCGGCTGATACTATCACTCATTTCAGGCTTTATCTCTAAAAAATATGCTAGTTCATTTGCAAAGTAAATAAATTCCTATTGGATCCACAGATCCAATAAGTATAATTGTCATTAACTTAACACATTACTGTATTTAGACACTTAAAATTATATAATTTTAGTACTACTTATCAGAAAAATGTGTCTTCTATAACTTAAATTGTGACATGGCCAAAACAAAATATTTTATAACAGTAATGATATTTTGATGAAGTTACTCTAATCTTTAATTTTGTGCATTAGAACAGCAAGTCAATGTCATTACCGTGGTGCTGTCGTCATTTTACCATGAATATCATAACTGCAAATACTTAAAAATCAAATTTCTAAATTTGAAACAGTAAAATTACTTTTATCTTTCTAAATAACATTAATAACATCAGTAGACCATTCTAAGTTAAATTAATTTCTAAAATGTAGGGTTTATAGATTATTTTTTTTTTTTAAACATAACTACCCCAGGGTACTATGTACAAACATACAGGCATCATGTTGGATATTCTTTAAAAATCTGAAAAACATTTTTTTTTCACGATTACAATACTTCCTTTACTTTGTAATAGGAAGTAAAAAAGATCTAGTGAGTTATACTGTAGTTGGCTAAAATAACAGAAATCTATTTCCAATTATGAGATAATTCGATCAGATGATAAAGTTTTATTTATAAATTAAGTTTCTGTTTTTTTTTTAAACCAACCATGTTGTTTTCTTTTCCCTTTCAAATTTACACTAATAAGCTGTGAATTTGAGTGCAGCTGCACAAATATTAAAAGTAAACATACTTCATGGCAAAAAGTAAGCTACGGTTATCATGCAGTTGGCATCCTTGGCAAGAAAGTAAGCTACGAGTTATCTTGTAAGTTGACAATCAATGTGTCAAGTTTCATTATTCCTCCAAATTACCTATTTTCTTAGAACTACCCTTAAAAGTAACATTGAAAAATGCTGTGTGCTTATCTTAATTCTACCTGTTGAAGTTTCATGTTCCACAATAGTAGAAGAGTCCATTAGTGAAGTCTCTTTAGAGTCGTACTGAAAAAAAGAGAGAAAAACATTCACTTATGTAAATAATATATGACTCTAGTGCTACTGACTACATAGAAGTACTCTAGACATAGCATAAACAATTATTTTCATATTTTAAGGTTTCAATAAAAGGCCAATCCCTCTTCTATAGTGGAGGGGCTGGCCCCTTTCATAGAAACCTTGATGAACCTCAGCATCTAACCATAACAGATATATATGCTCATATTTATTCAAAATAACATAAGTCCCTGTTATAAAAAAAATTAAAAAAAGTTTGTCATGTAGGGGCTGCGTAAACTAAGCAGATTTCCCATGTGCTGATACAACACACTAGTGGTCTCATCTCACCACATATTCGGACTGAAAACCAGAAAGTACCAATTAACAATTAATATTTCAGTTACGAAAAAATGGATAGAGCAACAATTGTATAGCATCTTTACCAAGATTGGTTCTATAACACTTTTTGATCCAACTCATAATAACACAGATATTTTAATTTTCAAATCCCTCTCCCTCTCTCTCTCTCTCTCTCTCTTAAACACCCCCTACTCCTGGTCCGATTTCTACCAATAATAAATATGATCTTAGTGTTGACTGAAACAGTTAAATATCGAATATGGTATAGATCAAATAAAGATTTTTGAATAAAGAACAAAAAGTCTTAACTGATGATGTCATCGCACTACGAATTTGCATGTATCTTGTGAAATAAATGTCTCATGAAAACAATATTTGGTATTTAAGATTAGAATAAGAGGCTCATGCTAACAAAAGCTTATTGTAATTATGACATGAGTAGGAGGGGGGGGGGGGTTCTATTGAAGGCTGAAAACTAAAAAATCAAAATATTTCGATAAATATTCATCACAGAGAAAATATGTATATAAAAACATTTATAGGCAATTAAATTTACAATAAGAATGTTCAAACCAATTTTTCTATCTGAATATAATAACATAGATATTTTTACTTTTTCAAAATTTCCCCTGTAACCCCCCCCCCCGATGGGATTTCAGCTGTTAACGAACTTGACTTTAATTTTGCATGAAACGTCTATATATCGAGTTTGATAACGATAAACACATTGTGACCGCTAGTGTGGTCTACTTCACCAACAACAGTATGAACAACATATTTGTTTATTGGATGTAAAATATAAGATTTAAAATGGAAAAAATTTGAAAAGACAGTAGGAATTTATTGTTCATGTGATGGACAGATAATGTTTGAAAAGAAATGAAATATTCACAATGTAAGTCTTTTTTAAGGAAGCAGAAGTAAAAAAAGTCCGTCACGCAGGGGCTGCATAAACTAAGCAGATTTCCCATGTGGTTTTACAATAGAGAAATTTCACGAGAGACGAGCAGTTAAGGAAACGGCCAAACTAGCTTTTGGCGGGAAAGCCACTTCGTCCGTTAGCCGCCCAGATTTAATAAAAATGCAAATATCTCGGTTAATATTCAAGATAGAGAATAAATGCATATAACAATATTTATAGTAAATTTAATTTGCAATAAGATTGATTCTGTACAATTTTTCGATCTGACGTGCATTAACAGAGATATTTCGAATTTTCGAAAATCCTCCCCTCTAAACCCCCCCTCCCACTGGTCCGATTTCAGCCGTTAACGAACTTGATCTTTCTTTTTACACAAAACGACTAAATATCGAGTTTGGAAACGATCAAACAAAAATTGTGACCGCTAGAGCGGTAACAGACAAATATATATAGATATATATATATATATATATATATATATATAGATATATATATATATATATATATACAGTTTTGAACGGACCTCATTATCGTCATCTACTAGGTAGGATCGATGGACATTTGAAGAAAAATTTCGAAAATTCCGTCATGAGTACAACCTCAATAGCTGATTTCCCTTAAGGGAAATCTGCTAAAAGCAAGCTACAGTCGGAAGAACGCTCTCGGCTGTAAAAACTGTCTTGTAGGAAAATCGTCGTTTGTCACTTGGTCTCTATCTGCTCTTCTTCACTTTTTTTTTTTGTCTGTCTCACATCACATATGCAGCAAGTAGAATCAAATAAGGAGCATTCACCACATTGATGGCCCTGCTTGCCTTTCTTGCCACTGAAGCCTCCATTATAAATCCAGATGATGCAGATCTGGCATACTTTGTAACTGATGCTTTGACCTTCAATAGGGTAAGATTATTTGCATCTGTATTGCTTTTGTTATATCATTAATATTTTAAATATTTTTGTTAATAAAATCAGGTAATTTACAAAATTGGAAATATCTCCATTATTATAAGCTGGATCGAAAACTTTTATAGAACCAATCTTGTTGTAAATTTAATTACCTATTACCTACTATTGTTATATGCGTATTTTCTCTATCTGGAATGTTAACAAGAGATATTTGAATGTTTTAGTTCTCAGCCCCAATTAGCCCCTCTCAATAGTTCAATAAGTCCCTCTCCTTTGTCATCACATGTTAAGTATAAGCCAATTTATCATGAACCGTCTTATTTCAAGCCGAAATTCCAAATATTGTGTTCAAAAATCTTTTCTAGATAAGATACATGCAAATACATTATGATGACCCCCCCCCCTTTGTTCTTGGATTATTAAAATTAGAGTCATCGAGATAAAAACTATTCTGGTTCATTCAAAACTACAGTAGTAGATATAGTAAATAGTTTTTAATAAAATTAATATATTATATTCAGATATATTTCAGTAATTGTTTTTCTTTCTGGTCAAGAATATTTCCATTTATTCAGACATGAGAAGTTGGCTGACTTGTTTGTTTACAATTCAGACACTTTCCGTTGTAGAGGTTAGTAAAATGTAAACTGACTTAAAGATTTCTCGCTATCATTTGTACAACAGTGTTAAGTATTACAAGTATTTAGATTTATCTATTGTAAAACTTCATAAAGGAAATCTGCTTAGTTTACGCCAGCACCTGCATAACAAACTTTTTGATTTTATCGATATTATAACAATCTAAACGGACCTTATTTTCACCATCTACTAGATAGGATTGATGGACATTTGAGGAAATTTTTTCAAGAATCACATTGTGAGTACAACCTCAATAGTTGATTTCACTTAAGGGGGGGGGTATGGTTAAAAAGGAGGGGAAAATGTATGAAAAGGATTATATATAAAACTAAACTAGACAAGATTATACTATCATCAAGGTATGAGAGAATATCATTCAATCATTGACAATGTTTCTCTATCATACTTCCAGTTTCCCTAAGACTATGAGACTCATCAGCACTACTCCTATGTAATAGCTGAGTATTTTTCTCAAATATAAGTTCCTCAAATAAAAAATAACTAAATTATTTATGAACTAATTATAAACTAGAAGTGACTAATGAGACGTAAGTTTCTTAAACCTCAAATCAATACATAGAAAAATGAACTGTTAACAAACAAATCTAATGGTTGAGCTAACCTAATGTCTTTCATTCGACAGTCTATGGATTATACTGATGTTGAGTAGAATAGGCATTTAATGGCACACTGTGAGCTTAGATTAGGAGAAACAAAGCAGACAGGAATTTCAAATGACTTGATTATTGTAAACATTAAACAACCAGTTTGGAATAGTAATGCACAATCAAAAGTACAAAGTGACATATGAATGAACTAAGCTACAAAAAAAAAAAAAATAAATAAAAAAAAATAAAGACATTTACCTTAAATTCTGACAGGCTAGAATCACCATTGTCCTTGTGTCTTAACTTTCTAGGAGCTTCAGTGTCTACTAAATCAACATCTGAACTGGATGAATCTTTATCACATTCGGAACACTGCCTGCAATTTTCAAAATGCGGTAGAAATTACAAAGATTGGATAACTAATGATAACTAATAAAGAGGTTAATAGTTCATTATCTATTAAGTTAGGAGACATCACTCATAGAAGGTTCTAAACCTTGATAGTTCAATATGATAATTTTTAGTGTCATTCTTTTGTATTGATATTTTTAAAAGTTTTGAATCCAATAGGTCGCATAGTAAGCATTCCATGAGGGAAATAATGCCACTTGAATGTCTACAAATTTCAATAGAATAGTGGATTTAGAAACTATTATGCCCCTTTGAAAGAACATGAGTGCAGTTACAAATGATAAGATACAAATGGAAATATAAACATTTTCTAATGCCATAAACTGTAAGAAGTTTATTTCATTACATAATCTGTGTGGCAGAGGTACATAGAGGATGGAATGGCATGCCAGACCTCTTAATAATACCTGTTTTATGGTTATCATATAGTCAGGGTTGCTACAGGTAGTTTGGGTGGGTTAGTAGTTTTTCACCTGTTTACCTTTCATTGCCTTTAAGTTTTTGTTTTGATTTTGCATTTATTTTTCATTGTTCTTTTCTCCTCATATTCATTTCAAAACTATTATTGAATTTCAGATTGTAATTAAGAGTATTGGAATACACAAATTTAATTTTAACATGTTCGCTGCTGTATCGGTCTCCGGGGTCTGATCGTCATCAAGTCTTTCAAGACGGGCCCCTCTCCTTCAGTCCACTCCAAAAAGACGAAGGCTGTAGCAACCTTATTATGAGAGATATTTTAACGGGGATTGGATGCAATTTATTCTTTGAACCTGTAGATTTAGTTAATCTAGAAAAATACTATCGGACGCCGGGGACCGTAAACGTCTAGAAATAGAGAAACTCCAATTTGGTACGGCACCACCCCCCAGCGCCCGATGCTTATTCCAGTCACAACTTGATCAAACATGAACTGACTTGAAAACATGAACTGTTTTACCTTCCATGCCCCTCATTCGCTCATTTACCATTGTGTTGCACTCAGTATGTCTCGTGGTCGGAAATTAGTTGAGTAAGCACTTTTTTTTTTTTCTTTTTTTTTATCTGAGACCTAGCTTCGCAATTTAGATGGTAGTAAGGTAGTGTGACCTACCGGGGGTGAGAAGTGATAGTTCCTACTGAACTATAGTTCCATTATAAGGGTGAGGGAGTTGTGAGTGGGTGTAATGGAACACTGGGGATGGGTTACCCGGTAGCTGGTGATACCGGCTGGGTTGCAGGAGTACACACTGTCTTGCAGACAGCAGTGAAAGTGAGAGTGATACGACTTCAAGTGACGATAGTTTTGCAGACAAGAACTATTTACCCTCATGTTCTAGTCCAACTACTGACCTAGAAGTGCTTACAAGTTTAGAGTGCTTATTGGAAATAACAGCTGACAACGTAATAAAAAATGTACATTAGTTGTAGACGACATCGGACGCCGGGGACCGCTCCTGGCTTTGCTGGTGCTAGTTTTTGGATTGGAGGACTGAAGGCTCTGCTAATTCATTAATTTAGTTCACTTGAATTGTCAAGAGATAGCGTTACCTTCGAAAACTACATCGGTCCCCGAGGTCCGATACAGGTTTTAACGTTAGGAGAGGCATCGGACGCCGGGGACCGGTGCAGTTAGTGGTGGAGTATATCACATATAGACTGCAGCAGCGAACGTGTTAAATATGTTTTTGTTAAGTTCTAAAACAACACATTTTTTAATATTTATTGATAATATTTCATTTGTTTTGGAATCAATGAGAGGCTTGTAATTTAAACATTTAATGAAAAAGAGTGAGCTTCCATCGCTATACAAGTGATATTTTAATCTACATTCAATGCACTCTTGGTGTTTAGTAATATAGTGGGCTAACACATTTTAATAAGCACTATTAGTTTAATAATGTATGTGATGGATAATATTTCATGTTTATTTGTATAATTAAATGGAATTTAGAATACACCATCCTCATACAACACCATAAGCAGACATTACAGAAGAGATTGGAGTATGCTAAAGTAAGTTCATAAATATTATTTTATAGAGTTTAAGAAAAATACCAATATTAATATCAAGAGATAATTTGACAATGAAATAAAATCTAGGATCTCCATAGATAATAGATGTGTTTGATGACTTATTAATGAGCGAATTATGCAACACAAAGGCTCACAGTACTACATGGAAGTGAAACTTGAGCTAAAACAGATGTTTAAATGGTTAAGAGAGAAAGCTTCTGAAATACAATTCTTGCCCTGTAAGAAGAATTGAAGAAAGAAACAATTTAAGATTATAAACAAGTAATAGGTCCTCCAAGAGCTTGAAAGAATCATGATATTCATAACATGAAGATGTGTCATCAAGTGTAATTGGGCTAAACTATAACCAAGAATGATCTTTGAAAAGACCTTGTGGAGTATGGAAGGTGTGACTAGCCTAATTTTACTGATAGCAGAGAGGTCTGAGGAAGACTGAAGTCAGTTGACAGGAGAAAACACACTGAAGGAGATGAACAGAAGAGGCTCTTGGTTGAACACATAGTCTTTGACTGAAGCTAATTTTGAGTGAGTCCGAGATAATCAACGGCCTGAAGAAATATTGATGAGGCACATACCCAATTCACTCGATATACCCAGTCCAACTAAACAATACACTGTCCCTAAAATAATGTAGCAACTTCTAAGGGCTAAAATTTATAAATTTTTAATATTACATATCAAAATATATTATTATTTTGATTGTTTAAATAGAGAATCTGTAATTAAATTAGTTAAAATACTACGAACATGATATTGTAATTATATTTCAAAAAGTATAGAGTTACTGCATGTGTTATGGGTATGGAATTAATAGGAGTATAACTTGCATTTTCGGCTCTAAAAAACCATATCTGAGAGAAAGAAGCCAGCTCACCAAGAGAGTTAACCAAATCGTCACTAGTGAATTGTAATTGCGTTTATACGTTAATATTTGGCAAGACCAGCAAGCTATTGATGAAAATGAAATAAATTAAACTTACCATCCCATTAGCTTAGTTTTTTTTGGCATTCGTGTTAATGGAGGATTAAGACAGGCTAAATGATAATATTTACGACACGTATCACATTTTGCTAGAAGGTGCTGGTCTTGGCGTCCTCTGCAAAGTCCACAAACATTGTTCAAACATACTCTTTTAGCACCTACGAAAATAATAAGAGGTTAAATTTGAATACTACTTTGTTTACAAAAAAATATAAATTAAATTTTCAATATATTTTTTAGCATATTATGAATCTCCAATTTATACAAAGTAGAATTCCCTTCTATTTAAAATATGCAGGCTAAAAAACCCCATAATTCCACAGAGGTTTTTAGCTCTTTCTTCTAAACTCCCTCAATATGGGAATCAAATGAAAGGGCTTAACAAGTAGAACGCAGTGCATGGCAGGTCATATAGTTTAGGCTTTTATTCATTCTTTAAAATTAAAATCTATGCATCTAATCAAAACAAAGAACTTTGTCAACTTAGAATCGGGATTCAAACATAAATCTCCCACGCGAGTCAAGATTTTGTATTGTGTATGGTGTTAGGGTGGCTAAAAATGATATGTTGGTAGCGTTTTCCCAACAAGACTTGAGTCTTTAGTATTTATGAGAAATTAAAACTAAAAATTTGAAAATAAAATAGGTAAAAAACAAAAGTTTAAAAGGTTTTATTGCAAAAAAAAAAATACTAATAATATGATGTCCTCCGGAAACAAAAGTTTAAGCAATTCTGATACATCTCTTGAGAAATTAAAGGAACTGTGTGATTTAATCAAGTTCATGGGTCACAGGATTTCAGCTTTCAACACAGTCTCTTTAGAGGCAAAATAGTCCAAAGTGCTTGATTTCACTGGTGCAGCACATGTACTACTCTCATTGTTTCATTTCCTTCAGATAGATTATTTACCTAATTTATTAGATTAGCAATTTTTTTTCCTGTCATCTACTGCTTTCTGAAAATGAAGTCTTGAATTTTCAAAGAGCTACAAGCAGAACGAAGAAAACTCTTGAGTTTAAGTCCATATTCATGGCTTTTAATTCCCTGCCTTCACATGTTCCTCACAGCAAAAGATTTCTTATAAACAGTGCTGTGTGCTTTAAATAGGTCAATTTTCACTTCTTTTAACCAGATGCACCATTCTGGATTTATATTTTATTTTTTTAATAAAAAAAAATTATTAGGGGGTTACTGAAGTCTGAAAACAAGCAAGAATGAATAACGCAGTTAATACTTGAGTAACGAAAAAATGTATATAACAAAAATTGAAGATGATCTCCATCCCCCTACACCCTCACTATTCCAAGTCCTATTTCAGTCAATATCAAATATTATCTCTAGTAATGACTGAAACGGTTAAATGTCGAGTATGGTATAAATTAAATAAACAATTTCGAAGAAGACATACTTTTTATGACTGATTCTTGTAGGAAATTCTAAAACGAGTTTATATTGGACAAATTTTGGATTTGAGGCATCCTTTATAAAATGCCAAAAACACATTTTGTAACTCGAATCATTATTTATCTCAGATACTGCATTTTATTGAAAAATTTTGAGACAAAATTATCTGTGTAACAATACTAAAGAAAAAGGAATGGATTCTAAAATTAAAAAAAAAAATGCCACAAACATCAATATAACAAAAAATGTTTTAGAATTATTTTATTTTAAACCAATCACAAAAAAAATTACAGCAGTCTCTGCTGTCATACCTGTTGGTGAAGACCGTCGTCACTGGCTGCTGATCAAGAACAGCTGGCAAGCGCTTTCGATACGAAGGCACCATCTTCAAGCCCATCAAAAGCTGTACTGAGTTAGTTGTCCGGTAGTCAGTAGGTTTCATGCATCTGTATTAGGTTGTATACGTTATTGGGTTGTTTACGTTTTAGTCCAGATCTATTTACTCACCTCTTAGATCTGTCAAATGCAGGGTTTTAACTAGTGCCCATGTAAATTGTTTTCAAGTGGTGAGTCGTTGTCCGTATCCCTTTCTAGTATGCTATTTGTGTGTTGGGCTGGTATAGTTTGCTTGTGTGTTGGTCTGGTATAGTTTGTTTGTGTGTAAATACAGGTTTAACGTGATGTTAGTACAATGTTGATATAAATCAAAGGTGAATACACTTTCAGCTCGTGATCCTTGAAGATGCAAAATACCGTTGCTCTGGATGTGCCTGTCTTTCTATTGATGTCGCTCATGCTTTCATTTGGAAATGCTTCTAGGATGTAAACAATATTTATTTCTTTGCGGTATGGATGCTTTATCTGACCTCATGGGAAATAAGCTGCAAAACAGCCCAGCCCATAGACCTAGCCCACCGCACAAATGTTGGGAATTCCTTTTGGCTAGAATGGCGGGGGTCTGGAAATCTCTATGCATAAACATGCGCCCACAGCATTATTCATTCGGCACTCCCCTAACACCAGCAACATTTCGACATATTCACTGTGACCCACCATAACTATGACAATTGAAATTGAAGAACTATGTACCAAGAAATCACAATCTCAACGTGGGCCATTCTAGCTTAAGTGTTGATTATCAAATCCTAAGTTTAAAGAAAGAGGATAAAGAAACCTTATATATTTAATACCTTTTCCCTTCATGTATTTTGTTGTTATTTGATACTAGAAAATCATTATTGCAATTCAAAATTGGTTTTATGTCATTAGTATTTCGATTTAAATACATTTTTTTTTTCAGAATACATTTCTTTTCCCGTAGTTTTGTTTCACAGATAGTTTTGGTTACAAATTTTTACATCGCAGCATTTTAAAATAAAATGTACCCTTTCTGAGATAAATAAAGATTTGTTTTAAAAAACATGATTTTGGCATTTTACAGCTAAAGGATGTGTCAAATAGAAAAATTTACCAATATAAACTGATTTTAGAATTTGATTTTCTTCAAGAATCCATCATAAAAAATATGGAATTCCAAAGTTATGGTCACTGGTCACAATTATGGCACCCGAGGTTCAGCCTCGCATTAAAACAATCAGATTTAAAACGAGGTGGCACACAAACTTGGCACACCTTATATACCTTTGAACGGACCTCATTTTCATCTCCTAGGTAGGATCAATGGACATTTGAAAACAATTTTCGAAAATCTCGTCATAAGTATAACCTCAATGGCTAAAAATTAATATGAAATGGAAAATAATTCTTTAAGTTCAAGGACGGAAAAAGATGGAAGGGGAGTAACATTAAATCTAATTTACTCGCAGTCATGTGGATTTTGTACAATCAGATTCATAAAATAAAGTCTGTCATGCAGGGGCAGCATAAACAAAGCAGATTTACCTCGTGTAGTTTAACAATATGAAAATCTACATACTGATAACACAATCACTACAATCTACAACACCAACATGAATATTGACTGGATATGTACAAACGTTAATAAGAAATTTTTCAGTCAATTTTAGTAACCTCCTGAGGGGAAGCGTCTGAAATGTAAAAAACAGGTCTGCCAACCTCTCACCGGAAAGAAAAACAATTACAGAAATAAGCACCAGAACAAATTTGCATGTATCTCGTATAATAAAGGCCCCTAGAAAACAATATTTGGAAATAAATCTGAAATTCTCAGATTACTGCATGCATAGTTTAATTATGAAAACTTTGGATCGGCAGAAAATTATTATATAAATAAAAGTCCGTCACGCAACTAAGCAGATTTCCCGCGTGAAGTTTAACAATAGATAAATCTACATACCGGTAACACAACACCACCGAGAATATTAAGTGAACAAATACAAACGATAATAAGAAACCTCCCAAAGGAAAGCATCTGAAATGTAAAAAACAGTTCTGCCAACTTCTGTCGAAAAGAAAAACAATTACTGTAATATATCTGAATATAACGTATTAAATTGATTGAAGACTATTTATAATGAATCAGAATAATTTTTATCTCATCAATCAAATTTAAGTAGTCCAAAAACTTAAGAAGTGGGGGGGTCACCAGAACATATTTGCATGTATCTCGTATAATAAATGTCTATTGAAAACAATATTTGGTATTGAAGCTTCGAATGATGTGGTTTATTTCATAACCGAGTATTGAATTTCATGACTTTTATTCTTGAAGTGAAGCAAAATCCAAAGGAACAAATCGCTTAGTGACATGTTAATGCTTGGAAATGCGTCACATGAATTGTAGCGACACCCATTTTGTGACATGCGACTGCCAGTAGCAAGATGCTGTAAATATGGTCATCACGTGCACCAGCACACACTGGCTGAATTCACTAACATCCCTTTCCGTATGGAAACTCTCCTTCATGGTAACAAATTAATCTTGAAGGGGAAATTCCACTTTTCCCTGACCCTTCCCCGATTTTCCTACCAAATCCTAATTTCCCTGAATTTTCCAGTCATCTATGAACCCATTATATAATCGGTTTAGGGGAGCAAATAAGAATTTGGAACATAATTATGAATTATAAACAAATTGATAACAAAATTACTGTTGAGATTATAGACATTGTGGAAATAAACTTCAGATTAATATAGAGAACTAGAAGCCCAAATGCTTCTCAAATACCATAAATTTTAACAAGTTTGACTTGATTTTGCAACTTTCTGAAAAGGCTTGGTTCCTGAAAAATAATGGCAGCATGCAATCTGGTCCCAATCAGAGATAACAATTATTTTACCCTCATTACATTACCTAATAAATAAATGAGTTTTATAAATAGATAATAATGTCCGCTCTATTAATGGTGAGGCCATTTAGTGAGGCATATTAATTAAATAAAAGCTAAGTGGCAAATGCCTCAAGTAATTAATGTTTATTGGGAATGTGTTAATAAATAAATGATTAACTTTATGTAATTGATAATTACTAGTATGATGAGCATATAAATAAATAAAAGGCTTATATTTGTGTTATAATTTTATTTAAAAGGAAATTCCAAAGAAAGTTCTCTTAGTGTGATTGACTAATAATTTAAATTATAAATTAGCTATTCTCCATCAAGGTTTACCTTAGTCTTTGGAAAGATGAAATTGACCCAATTAGGTGCATGGATCAGCAAACTGATATACAGTGAATTTCGAAACTAATGAGAAAAACAGAGACATACAAGTTATTTTTTTTTTTTTCTTGAGTTGATAAATTTTATAATTGAGTGTCAGGGATATTAGGCATGAATATATTGAATTTTCTTGTAATGGTGTGCTACTTATATTGATTTTATATACTCAAATAAATTTAGATATGAGTCTAATAAAAGTTTTTTTTTTTTTTTTTCAGATTACCATGATTCAGGTATTTTATGAAAGCAATTAAATGTAAATTTAAAATTTAGGTGAGACAGTCAAATATCATGCTGAAAAATTTTGTATATATATATATAAGGTGTACAAATAAGTCATCAGTATTTTATAAAAAAAAATAGGAATTTATTGTGAAAGAATGGTACACATAACGTTTTATTCAAATACAAATATTTTCCATCACTTGCAACTTCGACCTCTCTGGCAGCATTCAGATACAGCGTCAGAAGAACTCTTTATCTTTTGGAGCTATCCACAAATTTTCCCAATTTTTGATAATTTCATCTGATGCGAAGCGCTGCTCAGATAGACCATATGCCATCGACCAGAACAGGTGTTAATCAGAAGGAGCTAAGTCTGGTGAATAAGACAAGTAGGGACAAACTTTTCACTTAAGTGTTTTCAAATATGTTTTACCAGTGTTGCAACATGTGGTCGAGCATTATTGTGTAGGAGAATAATTTTGTCATGTCTACAGTAATAATGGGCATGTTTTTCCTTCAGTACCCAACTCAACTCATTAATTAATCGGTAGAGAACTCCAATAATGGTTTTCCTCGAATTGAGCAACTCATAATACATGACACCAAGCTGATCCCAACAAATACACAACATGAGTTTAAAAAACCTGACAAATGAGAGACAATAATAAAAAGCTGATTACTTGTATCAGTGTGACGCTTAGCCTTTAAGTTAGAGGATGTGGCTGGAAGTGAAACTGTTTAGCTTGGTAAGAATTGATTTAATATCCCAGTTAGAGTATCTTTATACAAAGTGGGATAATATGGATCCAAATTTCAGTTGCGTCAACCGACAAAATAAATATATTGAAATTTAAATACCTTACATGAAACCTATGTCCATTAAAAGTCATAAAATGAAATTAAAACTATTAACAGGTAATTAGTTGTTACATAAATTTCATAACCCACCTGTTGAGCTATCGGAGAGGTCAGGATCTGATGACACCGGTCCTCCATAAACAGCCTTCCTAACTGCAGCAGTTGGTACTGTTCCAGAAACTAAAAAATAACAGTGCCTTTATATATAACATTTTAAATTTGCAACAAGCTAACAATGTTCATACGAAAACACAAATGCATATATACACATGCACAAGCACATACACATACATTTATCAACTATTTCAGACAGAAACATAAAAGCGCAGTTCTCTAAAATTGAAAATAGTGCTGTGCAATAGAATTTGTTTGACAGTCAATTTATTTATTTAGGTGTTCCCACCGATTAAAACTCACACAATATCAAAAGACTTTTGATTCACAAAACAAATTATTATAACCATTTGATAAGACAACTTGCTTAGACAAAAATACTCATGTTGCTTTGACAAAAGACTCATTCACTGGAAACTAAACTGCATATAATTAGAACAGCCCTCAGGAAATTACAATGCATCATATATTGTTTTGGAATGTTACAGAACTGGAGGTAAATCCAGCTAAAACCAGACCCATAACTCATTGAAAAATAAAAAAAAATCTGATGTGGACACCATTCCAATGCATCAATAACAAAATGTCAGATCACAATTTATAGATTTTTTCATGATAAATAAAAATAGTTAATAAGTGATCAAATTTGTATACCACAAGGTAGAGTAGGTACAGAGAATTTTCAATTTTTTATTTTACTCCGCCCCTTTAAACCAACCCTCCATTCTAATCAAATTTGATAAAAAAGGAAGGTGCAGAACTAGACTTTACAACAGTCCGGATTATACATTTCAACATTCTAAGGCTATTTATTATATAGTTATGTGAGATATTTACATATATACAGATTAACTTTTCGAAACTAGTCAAAATGGACTAAGAGAAGATCAAGCTAAATAATTCTGTTGAAATCTAAAAACCGAAAATATTACTTACACGAATACTTCCTTTACAAAGCCCCTCTCCAAAATTTAAATCATCATAGTAACTTCACTGATGAAATTAAGTGATAACAATTCACACTATCATTCATACATGACACATGTTAAAATAAAATTCTAATAACAACACACACAAATATTGACAAACGATGATATTACATTACTGCTTAAAATATTAGATGATGACCAAAGGTGACAATTTGAAAGTCATCCTAACCAAAAATTTATACAAGTTGGAAGACAGATAATTTTCATAAAAAACTTAGTAGAAAGTGCAAAATGAAATTGTTTTAAGAAATGTTTCTTTACTCAGGTGTTTGGATAAAGTCACTATACCCAAGAGTCTGGATCAGATCTGCCATTTCAATCTCTATTCCCTGGTTTTTCTTCAAATTTTAGTAGATGACTCATATTATGAACACACTGTAGACTTCAATACTTCTAATATCTTAATAAATTCTATATTCTTGTGTATATCAATCCCTCATTTCTCCAGTGACTTTTCTCCCATTAGTGCATCTCTTCCACAAGCCCATGGGCCCAAGGGCTGTACATCCCTGGAGTTCTTATCATCTTTTGCACTTAATACCACTTTATGCTACTGTATTTTTTGAGAACTTTCGTTACCTTTACCATCATTCCTTTCATGCAAGGTGTAATGTTAGATTTCCTGTTGTTTTCAATTTCTTTAGGCCCATCTTTCTGAGGTGACTTGGCCATCTTAAATGTATTGGCAATGCAATCAGTTCCTTTTTGTAACCATTTATTAACGAAGCCCCTCTTTAATCTTCTCTTTGCTTTACAATTTTGAAGGTTCTGATATTGTTAAAGCACTTGTAATTTAACTTATTATCTTTCTGAGTGATTAGTAGGTTGATCTGGATGAGTTTTCTAAACACAGGATGGCCAAGACAGTACTTGTAGCTCTCGACAAACACAGTAAATAAGACTGCTTTTGTTCAAATTTATAATAAATACTCCTACCATAAAAGCTCTACCAAATTCTATTATTAAATTTTGGGTGTGAAAGAGATCATAGATGTAAGTTTAAATGAAGTCAGTCTCTTTCACAGTCTTATAATGCTGAACAAAGAAAATTCCACAAATTCTGTGCAAGATGAGGTAGGACTGAATAGTAACCACAAACTTTTATGATCTCAAGAAAATTCAAATCCTATCTTCCAATGTCTGAAGATGTTTAAATGCCAAAACACATAAAATTCAAGGGAAACTAAAACAAAACAAATGTGAATATCCATGTTTTTTTTTTTCTTAGAAAAAAAAAACACTATATTTATTCACCTAGGACATTACAGTATTACTCTGGATATTGCCAGAGATGGGTGAAATATAAAATATTATTTTCCTTATAATCAACCACAAATTAATTACTTGGATAATGAGGAAGCTGATTAACTGGAAGTCCCATTGTCTCCAAATCAGGCAACTTTTTGTTAGAGCAGAGCAGACTGATCAGTTCATGGTATTTAGAAATAATAGATTTAAGAAGTTTATTTCTTTCACATTCTTGCATATTCTCTTTAAGAACCTAAACAAACAACAAATATAGTTTATTAATAGTAGTAAAGCAATACAAATATACCTACTAATTCTATTAAAGAGGGACATCATAAATCATTAATTTTTTGTTAGTAGGATGGTGAAGGAAATGTCATGTTTTGATAAAAAAGGACCTTTCGGCCAATTCTGAAAAACAACCTTCCTTCTTTGATCAATACGTTAAATATGAAATTTCGTTTCAATATCTCTGTCTACAATGCCAATCACTTAAAACTAAGAACTACTTCATCAAGTTAAATGATATAAACTTCAAGAACATAATTAAGTCAACAAAGTATGGTTCACAAATTAAGAATCAAAGACTATTTAAAATATATGGGTTTTTGGCGTTACACCATGATTACTTACTTTGTCTCTTTTACTTTCAATTACAGATTGCTCATCCAACAGTCTACCATTTTCCTCAACAAGTTCTGCTAGCTGTTTCCTCATTGTGGTGACCCTAATGTTCCGGTCTAAATAGTAGCCAATAAATTCTACACTATAACAAAAAACAGACTATTGTGAATATAATTTATGAAATAAGTCACTGGACTATTTTTTCTATTTTTATTATTTATTTATTTTTTTTTGGGGGGGGGGGAGGAGGAAGGTCATAAGAAGTTTGTACAAAACATAAACAACAATCATCGTCCTTCATAAGCAAAACAGCCCATGAATGCCAGCTAGTACCTCATAACATTTATTGGATTATGGTAGCCCTAAGGAATAGTGCTAAACTTACAGAAAATGGGATTTTAATATTAAGGATTAGCGAGAGGGGGAGGGATGGCAAGGCGTCATTGGTCGTCATGTAAAAAACTTCAAGATCAAAATAGCAACCTGAAAAGTGTGGGAGCTTTTATAAAGCACAAAATTAGAAAAAATAAAACAGCAGATGAACAGAGGTCATTTAGACATTTCAGGTTTATGTAAGGTGTAATGGCAAAGGCAGAAGGGTACCCTGTTCCTTCAGACCAGACAGACAGACAGATTATATATATTGTAAGCCCTTTTTACAGCTGTGTTTCAACATTCAGGCCTCCCCAAAATGAGGGGGTAATGGTCTAACTTCCTGTGGGGACCAGCCGTACTGGGAAGTGGGTGCCAGTACTCAAACTCACAACCTCTGACATTAAACTACCAGCCACGCTGATCCCCAGATATTATATATATATATATATATATATATATATATATATATAAAATTGTAAACTCTGTCTGTACATTAATTTTTATATATATATATATATATATATATGTATATAACTTTTGTAACGAATAATGTAAAATGATTTTGTCAAATCGATAACTCTAATAACAATTAATTACAATATTTTGTTTTTTTTCAGATCATGTTGTTATTTTTAGCAGATTACATTATTTTTAGCAAGCTACACTAAAACATCACTGACTAATTCCACGTAGATCAAACTTTCTTTTTTGTGTGTGTGTAATTTCTAAAATATCTTTAAAAATGCTGTCAAGTTTCTATTAAAAACAAGATTTTTTTTTTTGAATTGGTGTGGATGAGATGAATAAAATTTAATTATACATACTAAAGAAGATTTCTTGTGTTGCCATTTAAATTCAAGAGTATTATTATAATTTCCACACCTAGAAAAACTAACTACATTTTATGATATATTACATAAACTTAATGTTCTAAAAGAAAAAAATTAAATTTGATAAGCAGAATACCTGAATGCAGGCTGTATATGCCATCTTCTATGTACATCAGAAAGTGCTTCAACCTGAGCTTGTCTCAGAGCCCAACCTTCTGTATCGACACCACTTAATTCAGCTTTTCGCCAAAGGGCTCTACATGCTGAAGCACTAGTAGTAAGAAGTCTTCCCATTTTCTGAGTAGGTACTGAAAATTGAACATTAGTTTAACATGTCAAATAGTAATAAAATGCCTTCAATTACAAAAATGTAACCCATTTACATCACAATTGTAAAACTACATAAAATTTTAAGTATTTAAACTTGATCATTCAACAAAATATTTCTATATTTATTTTTTTTAAATTCACAATAGTCGATTTGGGGCACCAATTTTCTAAGCTACTTGTCAATCAAACACTTGAGAAAAATATTAAAAGAAAACAACAACATTTAAGCAGATATTAAATTGAGAAATCTCCAGCTCACATATTATTTATAATAATATTGTTATTTTTTTCATTTTTCTTTAATTCCGTTCTTCAAATAGCATCTCTGGGAAAAGTCTGATCTGAATCCTAGGTACCTTCTTTAGCGGCCAGGGCATCTCCACTCTTTACATGAACTTTCGATGGTTCTTTGCCTATCTTTAGAAGGCATTTAATCCAGGGAAGAAAATATTTTTAGAAGCCATAGAGATCTAAAAGTGGGATAATAAAATGAGCGGAGAGGACAGTTTATCCTGAGGCATGGAAACTAGTAATAATTTGGGACAGCCGAGCAATTGACCAGAACCAAAAGTTGAGTCAGGTTATGATAGAGAGACAGTACGGTGACCGAGCGTATTTAAAGAGCCCCCTAACCAGCGCTTTGAAAAGCACAAAATATTAGCCTAAAGACGAAGATGGGAAGAGTGGGGATGCCTCAACCACTTGACCAGATATCTAGGATTCAGACATTTTTTTATTTGTTTATTAATACTATGGAGGTTTTCATCCATTATGTCACCTTGTTGATTTCTGACATTTTCCTAAAAATACTTTCAGCTTCCTAGAAACCCATTGACTGACGATATCTAGCCCATATTACTCATGGTAGCAGATGAGGTACCCTGCTTTGCTCAGAAAATATTTAGACTGAATAATTACTTAAATAATCTATGGTGGAAGGTCAACAAAAATGAAAATCTCAAATGATTATTAAAATCATTAAAATATAGAGAAAAAAATTATACTGAACATTGTATTATAACCTCACAGTAGCTAGGAAGTTTACATCGATAAGTAAAGATATTGGAAAAATCACATAGAAGATAAATAGCTTTAGCAATATAAACGATAAATAGAAATCAACAGATACTAAATCTAATGTAACCAAAATAAGCTGTGTGGATTGCAATACAAGTTATATAGAGGAGTCAAAATTACTGAAAAAAAGGATCAGACAACACTTGATAAACGTTGATAATAAGGGCAATAAAATGTCCCTAGCCAACTACGAGATCAAATACACCCATAACTTTGATTTTGAAAGCGTAAGGTTAATAGAAAAAGTCTGTCAAGCATATTTCCTACGTGTGCCATGTATTTTCATTTATCTCAAAACTTAAAAGTTCAATGAGAACAATATTTGGTATTTAAGCTTCAACTAATGTGGTTCATAATATAACAGCTTATTGTTAATATGACATGAGTAGGGGGGGGGGGAGGAGGTTACTGATGGCCGAAAACTATAAAATGCAAATATCTCGGAATAGTTAATAATCAAAATAGTGAAACAATGTACATAGCAACATTTAAAGAATATTACATTAACAATAAGATTGGTTCTATACAATTTTTTGATCAGCTATTAATGAACTTGCTGTTTCTTTTTACATAAAACGATTAAATATCGAGTTTGGTACTGGTTAAACAAAAATTCCAACCGCTAGTGCGGTAACAGACACACACACACACACACACACACACACACACACACACACACACACACACACACACACACACATATATATATATATATATATATATATATATATATATATATATACCCCTGATTCATAATGATATTCTGGATGCTCCCTTTGAGTTCAGTGAACTGTGGTCAGTATTATGTAGAGCTAAAAGGGGGAAGGCACCTGGCTTTGATAGAATCCCTGTTGAATTTTATAAAAACTGCCCTGAAATGTTCTTAGAAAAAATCCTAGAAACTTTTCAATACATCTATGACACAGGAGACATTCCAGATTCTTTTAAAAAATCCATAATATTCCCTTTGTTTAAAAAAGGAAATAAAAATGATACAAGCAGCTATCGAGGTATAAGTTTCATGGACAGTATTACCAAATTATTCACTGGACTGCTGCAGCAGAGACTAAAACAATGGGAAGACTATAACAAAATATAGAAAGAAAACCAGGCCTGTTTCAGAAAATCATATTCCACAGGGGCTAATCTATTTACATTATTTAACATAATTAAAATAAAAACTGCCCCCAAAAGGAAAAAACTATACAGCTTTTATGTCGACTTCCAAGTCTGCATTTGCCTCGATTGACTGAAGAGCATTGTTTTATAAGCTGTTAACTATAGGTCTCATCAAAATTTATAAATATTTTACAAGCTATATATAAAAACACTAAATCTGGAGTTTGGACAGACAAAGGAGTTACTCAAGACTTTGAAACAATCTGTGGTTTATGGCAGGGATATTTAATGTCACCTGATTTATATATATATATATATATATATATATATATATATATATATATATATATATATATACTGTATTAATGATATTCCAGATTTTGTAGGTGGTGGTATATTTATTGTTGGAGTTAAAATTAATTGTTTAATGTATGCCGATGACATCATATTTTTGGCTGAGGAACCTGTAGTTCTACAATACATATATGATAAACAAAATTAGTGAATATTGTGCTCTATGGAATTTGACAATAAATTTGCAAAAATCAAAAATTATGATATTCAGAAAAAAAGAAAAATGGTATTTTAGGGACTCAGAAATAGAGGTAGTAAATGAATATAAATATTTAGGTATACTACTCGACTGATAATTAAACATCATTTTAGAGAAAAGATCACTACAGTCAAATTTGGAATTAATTCAACATGGCACACATTTATCACTAATAAAAATATATCACTCGAGTCCAAGTATAGTGTATTTGAATCTACTTCAAGAGCAGTTATGTGCTATGGTGCACAATTCTGGGGCTATGAAAAATATATTGAGGTTGAATTAATTCAAAAATATTCCACGGCAGTGTTTGTTGGAAGTGAAGAATGTTTACTTGGAGAGAGAGAAAAAACGTCCAATTCTTCACAATTTGTTTATTTCAGCGCTAAGCGCTTTCAAAGACTAATGTCTCCATCTTCAGAGCTACACATGAAAAACAATAACATTAATAAAAACTCTATACATTGCAACAGGGTCATAAAACATGTTAATATCAATAAATAAAATACAAAATAAATATCTAACAATGAACATAATAAATATACTTAAGTCATATCTTAAAATAAAATACAGAGAGTGAGAGATCTATTGTGGTATAGGAATATATTACCGACCTACTTGCATGCGCTCATTGGGAAAGACAGCAAGCGACTGGCTGGGACGCGGGAGATAACGTCGAGGTCCAGTACCCCCACCATTGCAGACTTATAACAATCGGTCTTCTTGTTCAAAGAGCGACTACCAATAAGTTTCTTATTCAATGCGATCTCCAGCCCCTCCAATGCACTTAGTTTTTTACCTTTCTTGGCTTCATGTAATAAGCACACTTCATGGGCTCCTTCGCTATGTCCCTCTTGTTCTTGATGGCAGAAAAATTCGGAATCTGAGCGATAGCCATGTTCTCTACACCGAGTTCTTATCTTTCTTCCTGTTTGGCCGATGTAAGCTCCTTTGCATGTACCACACACGATTTTGTACACACCGGACCTGTCTTTTATATCGATAAGGTCTTTAGCCCTACATAGCATATCGCCCAGATTCGGTCCGCTCTTATATGCTATATCAATAGACGCAACTAAATTGAAAACGTCTTTCTGCGTGACAGTTTTTTTAGGACAGAATTTAAAACCTTTACCCAGAATATCAAATTCTTGAGGGTTAAATTGTACATCCGTCAAATTGACTATGCGGGGGAAACAATTACAAGCATTATTTTCTTTATTTAAGTGTATACCAGACGTCTTTATGCGACATTGGGTACGCTACGTAGACGACTGCTTCTGTTTATTTGAGGGCACGGAAGAAGAGTTGACGGACTTCTTTGAGTATCTGAACAGGGGACACAAAAACATAAAGTTTACAATGGAAAAAGAGAATGGGGGGGCGTTAAATTATTTGGACCTGTGTATTATGAGAAGAGACGAAAATTTCACATTTAACATCTACAGGAAACCCACAACAACAGACACAGCAATAGATGCACATTCCTTCCACCACCCTAAGACCAAAATAACTCCTTTCATTTATTACATAGACCGGCTACTGACCTTACCGCTGTCATTGGAGGACCATCGAAGAGAATTCGAATTCATAAAACACGTTGCCAAAACTAATGGATTCGAAACCTCTCTCATCCATGGCATTTATGAACGGAGGTCCAAAAAACTTGCCCTCAAACAGTCCTTTAGCCACTTCTACGAAAATGCTAAGAAGCTCCGTTGGTGCGCTATTCCATATTTAGGGAAACTCTCAGAGAAAATAGGATGCGCACTAAGTAAGATTGGAGTGGGAGTAGCATATAAGAGCGGACCGAATCTGGGCGATATGCTATGTAGGGCTAAAGACCTTATCGATATAAAAGACAGGTCCGGTGTGTACAAAATCGTGTGTGGTACATGCAAAGGAGCTTACATCGGCCAAACAGGAAGAAAGATAAGAACTCGGTGTAGAGAACATGGCTATCGCTCAGATTCCGAATTTTTCTGCCATCAAGAACAAGAGGGACATAGCGAAGGAGCCCATGAAGTGTGCTTATTACATGAAGCCAAGAAAGGTAAAAAACTAAGTGCATTGGAGGGGCTGGAGATCGCATTGAATAAGAAACTTATTGGTAGTCGCTCTTTGAACAAGAAGACCGATTGTTATAAGTCTGCAATGGTGGGGGTACTGGACCTCGACGTTATCTCCCGCGTCCCAGCCAGTCGCTTGCTGTCTTTCCCAATGAGCGCATGCAAGTAGGTCGGTAATATATTCCTATACCACAATAGATCTCTCACTCTCTGTATTTTATTTTAAGATATGACTTAAGTATATTTATTATGTTCATTGTTAGATATTTATTTTGTATTTTATTTATTGATATTAACATGTTTTATGACCCTGTTGCAATGTATAGAGTTTTTATTAATGTTATTGTTTTTCATGTGTAGCTCTGAAGATGGAGACATTAGTCTTTGAAAGCGCTTAGCGCTGAAATAAACAAATTGTGAAGAATTGGACGTTTTTTCTCTCTCTCCAAGTAAACATTCTTCACTTCCAACAAACACTGCCGTGGAATATTTTTGAATTAATTCAACCTCAATATATTTTTCATAGCCCCAGAATTGTGCACCATAGCACATAACTGCTCTTGAAGTAGATTCAAATACACTATACTTGGACTCGAGTGATATATTTTTATTAGTGATAAATGTGTGCCTTGTTGAATTAATTCCAAATTTGACTGTAGTGATCTTTTCTCTAAAATGATGTTTAATTATCAGTCGAGTAGTATACCTAAATATTTATATTCATTTACTACCTCTATTTCTGAGCCCCTAAAATACCATTTTTCTTTTTTTCTGAATATCATAATTTTCGATTTTTGGAAATTTATTGTCAAATTCCATAGGGCACAATATTCACTAATTTTGTTTATCATATATTGCAGAACTTCAGGTTCCTCAGCCAAAAATATGATGTCATCGGCATACATTAAACAATTAATTTTAACTCCGGCAATAAATATACCACCACCTACAAAATCTGGAATATCATTAATACAGTATATATATATATATATATATATATATATATATATATATAAATCAGGTGACATTAAATATCCCTGCCATAAACCACAGATTGTTTCAAAGTCTTGAGTAACTCCTTTGTCTGTCCACACTGCAGATTTAGTGTTTTTATATAAAGCTTGTAAAATATTTATAAATTTTGATGAGACCTATAGTTAACAGCTTATAAAACAATGCTCTTCAGTCAATCGAGGCAAATGCAGACTTGGAAGTCGACATAAAAGCTGTATAGTTTTTTCCTTTTGGGGGCAGTTTTTATTTTAATTATGTTAAATAATGTAAATAGATTATCCACTGTGAAATATGATTTTCTGAAACAGGCCTGGTTTTCTTTCTATATTTTGTTATAGTCTTCCCATTGCTTTAGACTCTGCTGCAGCAGTCCAGTGAATAATTTGGTAATACTGTCCATGAAACTTATACCTCGATAGCTGCTTGTATCATTTTTATTTCCTTTTTTAAACAAAGGGAATATTATGGAGTAGCATATAAGAGCGGACCGAATCTGGGCGATATGCTATGTAGGGCTAAAGACCTTATCGATATAAAAGACAGGTCCGGTGTGTACAAAATCGTGTGTGGTACATGCAAAGGAGCTTACATCGGCCAAACAGGAAGAAAGATAAGAACTCGGTGTAGAGAACATGGCTATCGCTCAGATTCCGAATTTTTCTGCCATCAAGAACAAGAGGGACATAGCGAAGGAGCCCATGAAGTGTACTTATTACATGAAGCCAAGAAAGGTAAAAAACTAAGTGCATTGGAGGGGCTGGAGATCGCATTGAATAAGAAACTTATTGGTAGTCGCTCTTTGAACAAGAAGACCGATTGTTATAAGTCTGCAATGGTGGGGGTACTGGACCTCGACGTTATCTCCCGCGTCCCAGCCAGTCGCTTGCTGTCTTTCCCAATGAGCGCATGCAAGTAGGTCGGTAATATATTCCTATACCACAATAGATCTCTCACTCTCTGTATTTTATTTTAAGATATGACTTAAGTATATTTATTATGTTCATTGTTAGATATTTATTTTGTATTTTATTTATTGATATTAACATGTTTTATGACCCTGTTGCAATGTATAGAGTTTTTATTAATGTTATTGTTTTTCATGTGTAGCTCTGAAGATGGAGACATTAGTCTTTGAAAGCGCTTAGCGCTGAAATAAACAAATTGTGAAGAATTGGACGTTTTTTCTCTCTCTCCAATTCAAAAATACTTCATTAAAAAGATATTTGCACTTCCAAAAAACTGTCCAGATTATATATTGTTTTTGGAAACTAAGCGTTACCCTCTTTATTTTTTCACCCTTAAATTATTCTTAAATTATTTAATAAGATCATTAAGCCTCCCAAGTCATTATGGGCCCAGAATAATTACTGAGCATATAATTGAAAAACAGGCTAATTGCTTTAGGAGTATTGAAAATATCAGCCAGGAGTATCTGGGTGTAAATTGTAGATGGATTAAAGAGCAAGGAAGTATGAATAAGAAAATAGAAATAATATTGGAAAAATTAAGGTTGCAATTTATTGAAGAAATGTTGGGAAAGGCAAATCATTCTAGGTTTCACTATAATTACAAAAATCTCGATGTAACTTTAGGTTGTAATAGTTATTTGAATAGCAATAATAGTTTACATTGCACAAGCCTTATAATGAAAGCAAGGGGGGAAATGTTAAATCTGAATTATTCAGTATGCAGAACTGAAGGCCTACGGATATACTCCTTATTTAATATGAATGAATTAGACAATACATATCATTTTATAGCAGTATGCCCAGTGCTTAGTGAATTTAGGAAACAGCTCCTTGGCTCATCAAAATTTAGCCAAAATGAGTTTATTCTGTTCTTGAATGGCAAAGATTGGCAGGCCCTTTATAAATATCTATGTGTTGCACAGAGATATAGGAAGTTACTAGTAGTACTAGTAGTGGAGCATAATGGATAAGTTTTTCTATTTATTATTTTTTTTCTTTTATTTGTAAATAAATATTAATAATTAGTTTATTTTTTGTTGATTTTTAAAGATAGAATTCTTATAAAAGAGTATTTGTTTTATTTAGAATATTGTAATATTATGTTAATGTTATATTTATCTTAATATATATAAATCTCCTGTCACGATGTTTGTCCGCGATGGACTCCTAAACTACTTAACCGATTTTAAATTAAATTGGCACACCGTGAGCAGTCTGGTCCAACTTGAGAGATAGGCTATATTAATTTTCTCTGAGACGAACAGGAGTGGGGGTTATAAGGGAGGCCTGAAATTAAAAGTCGTGATATTTCGTTTTCTATTGGTTTTTTCGCAAATATGCACATAACAAAAGTTGTTTATTTTGTTATTTAGAGTAACTTTTGTCATAAACACTTTCATCGTATTCCGAAGTTTAAATGAGTTATACGCTTATAACTATAGCGGGAGTCAACAATATTATTTGGGACAAAAGACCCAACCGAAATAAATAAAACTCGGTATGTGTATTAGCACTAACGCTTTCATTATAAGAAGCCATACCAACATTTCTAGGGACGGGCAGGAGTGGGGGTTTTAAGGGAAGCCAGAAATTAAAAATAGCGATATTTTGTTTCCTATTGGTTTATCGGCAAATATGAACATAACAAAAGTTGTTTATTTTGCTATTTAGAGTAACTTTTGTTATATACACTTTTTTCGTATACCAAATTATAAACGAGATATACGCTAAAAATTATAGCGGAAGTGAAAAATTTTATTTGGCACAAAAGACTCAACCGAACTAAATAAAACACTCAGTATGTGTATTAGCACTAACGCCTTCCTTATAAAAAGCCATACTATTTCTAGGGACAGGCAGGAGTGGGGGTTATAAGGGAGGCCTGAAATTAATAATAGTGATATTTCGTTTCCTATTGTAGTTTCGGCAAATATGCACATAACAAAAGTTGTTTATTTTGTTATTTAGAGAAATTTGCTCAAGAATTCTTTTCAATATGAACTACCAGGTACCTCACCTGGAAAAATTAATTCAAATGTATGTTAATATTTAGTCCTTAATAATTCAAATCTATGCATAATGCACAGGAAGCAGGAAATATGACAATATGGAGGACAGTGAAGTCTTACATAAAAAATTAATTTTATTATTAACAAATCCACAGAAACGACGGGTATTAACCCTAAACACTGGGACGGGTAAATGTCAAAATATTGTGCAAAATAAAGCCTTGCCAAAAAAATACCATCAACATTCAGCCTCAAATGAATTCCCGAGCGAAGCCGGGTATCTGAGCTAGTATATCTATATAGCAATAATCAATCATGCTGATTAATAATTTAGTAAATAATGACCAAACTCAAAAGACGGACTTATGAGTCCATGTTTATGTATGTTATATATAGTATAAGGAAAGATATTATTATAACTTAATTGTATATTTAACTTGTAAATTATTTCAAATTTAAAAATAAACATACTTTATTATATATACAGTAGAGCGTCGATAATCCGGACGTCAATAATCCGGAACGTCAAAAATCCGGACTTATTCCAGAGATTTAAAAAAATAAAATAAATATGGTTTGCTTCTTTTAGTGAAATGCAATGCACACGAGACAAGCCAAACTAAAGTTTCTGAAGCTGGGAAAGAATTGAATTATCAAGAATTGAATTATCGTCTAGAAAAATATCAGGAAGGAGACTGCATGTAATTCCGAGAACCAAATTTTTCAGTATGTAAGTTCGTTAGACACAGTTCCGAGAAACCAAAACCACTAAGCCCCCTGCTTCCTTATAATGTTATTTCCTGTCTGTTTCGACTGAAATAAACCCCCAACCCCAGTAGGTCAGACTTGAGTATGTCTCCAACTCTTCTTGAGTCTAGTCGATTTCTTTGTGCGTCATGGCTTCAGGATCTCGTCTTACTGCAAAACACACATTCCTCAATCTAGACAAAAAGTTACAAATTCTAAATAAACTCTCAAAAGGGGAAACTGGAGTGTCCCTTGCCAGAGCGTATGAAGTTGGAACTTCTACTAGTAGTGACAAAAAAGAACAAGGAAACCATTTTGGCGTTCGCATCGAAAATTGACTCTCAAGATGGGTCGAAAAAAAGAAAGACAACGCGTTCGGCAAAGGATTCAACGTTGGAAGAAGCAATATTCATTTGGTTCAGTCAAAGAAGAAGTTTAGGGGAACCTATATCTGGACCTCTAATCTGTGAAAAAGTAATCCAATTAAATGAACAACTAGGCAGACCATCAGAATTCAAAGCCAGCACCGGATGGCTCAAGAATTTTAAAAACCGACATGGGATACGGGAGCTTGATGTTCAAGGGGAAATTCTTTCTGGAAATGTCAGCTCATCTGAAGAGTTTAAGGAGAAGTTTCTAGTGTTTGTTGGAGCGGAAGGTTATTCTCGAGATGATGTATACAATGCTGACGAAACGGGAGTGAATTGGAGATCGCTTCCACGCAAAACCTTAGCGTCACGACGGGAAGAGTCAGCTCCGGGATTTAAGGTCAGCAAAGAGAGAATCACAGTAATGGTTTGCAGTAATGCCAGTGGTACACATCCCTTATGTTTATTAGTTATCAGTAAAAGCAAGAAACCTCGCTGTTTCAAAAATGTTCCGAATCTTCCTGTGAAATATAAATCCCACCGAAGTGCTTGGATGACATCCAATTTATTTACCGAGTGGTACGCACACGATTTTATACCAGAAGTGGAGGAGTTTAGGAAGAAAGAAGGGAAGACGGGCAAGGTTTTATTACTTTTGGACAATGCACCGACCCATCCTTCAGTGGAAAAATTAAATTCCATTAATGCAAATTTTTCGGTCATGTTCCTACGGTCCTGCTATAATACAACCGATGAATCAAGGTGTAATTGCAAAATAAAAAAATTTACAGGAAGATGGTACTACAACGTCTCCTTTTAGCCGAACAGGATGAGGAAAGTGTGGTATCTTTCGTGAAGAAACTCGATCTGAAAGACTGCACGTTTATGTTGGCTTAAGTGTGGAAAACTCTATCGCCACAAAACCTGCAAAATTCATGGAACAAATTGTGGCCGTTAAATTCAGCGAGTGAAATTCAAGAAAGTGAAGAACAGGATGACTTGACTGTGGTGTTAAAGTTAATTCCGGATTGTGAAGAGTGCGACAAGAGTGATACTAATGACTGGCTAAACAGTGACAGCCATGACAGAGGGTATTAGATTTTAAACGACGAGGAGATAGTGAGTGCTATAACTGCAGGCGATTCCTCTTTGGATTCAATTGAGGACACAGACGACGATGTTACAACTCCTGGTCCATCACATGCTGAAGCATATCAAGCGTTAGAAACAGCCATCTCGTGGTTGGAAAATCAGCGGGAGTGTACAGCAGCTCAACTGCTGACGTTAAGAAGAACCGGGGACATGGCTTCTTCGGACATGGGATGACTTTTTTCATGCTAGCTGAACCCATTCATGTGAGTTTTTATTTATTTGTGTACACATATAAATATATGTATATGTAGTTCGATATATTTTTTTTGACATATGTATCTGTTTGTACAACTATTTTTTAGATAAATTTTAACTTCTAACGTTTATTTTAATATGAAGTACATATGTACATATTTTTAGTTACATATTAATTAATAAACTATATGCATAAATATATTTAACGATTTTTATGCTCCTTTCACCATATGTAGTATGAAATTGTTCTTAAAACGATGTTTTTATATCGATGTTCAAAAATCCGGATATTTCGAAAATACGGATGTGGTCTGACATTAATTAGTCCGGATTATCGACGCTCTACTGTATATATATATATATATATATATATATATATATATATATATATATATATATACACACACACACACACATACATACATACATACATACATACATACACACACACACACACAAACAAAATTTTGAACAGACCTCATTTTAGTTATCTACTAGGTAGAATCGATGGACATTTGAAGAAATTTTTTGAAAATCGCATCATGAATAGTTTAACTAAATATTTTTGAAATTATAACATATATTTATAATATATTGTAATAAAATACATACCCCAAGGTTGGCCTCTTGCTAATCTAGCACTACCATACTTTATCCTATATTTTCCTAGCCGTCTTTGTATCCTCATTGAATTTTCTGATTCTTTACTGTGATTCTTATGCGACTCTTCTATCCTCATTTGTACAGCTAACCAATTCCGCCGTCTCTTCCTTTAATAAAATACAAACAACATAAAATAAATTATAAAATTTTAATTTATAGCTAACAAGAAATATTCATGAAAAAATATTTAGTCACCATGGCTTTTATTTCTGAATGAATTAAAATAATAATAGTTAAGTACTTATTGAAGATATATTAAAAATTAGGTGACAAAAACATACCAATGATAAATATTTAAATGTAATAAATATTTGACGACTATTACTTCTTTACATAAGAGTCACTATGTATAGCGTAATCCCTAATTAGTCAGTTTAAATACTAATGTTGGATAGTCTCATTCAGTAGCAATTAGAAAAATCACTGTAATAACTAGTAAATCTCTAATTTCCCTTGTTTGTTTCCATGGTCAGGATGTCCTTTTCACGGAAGAAATTACAAGGCATAGCCTGTACAAACAATAGTAATTATAAACTCAAACGATACCTAGTCAACACTAATTGAAATTAAAATGTCACAAACCCACACGGAAGAATGAAATAGAGTTGAAATCAATTATAATTCAATTATTATAATTGAAGTTAAGACTCCAAGTAGGTAAATATGTCAGGCTAAATAGCAATAACAAAAAAATACTAAGTACTGGAATGGTATACTAATGTTGTCAACTGAAATTTGATTTTCTATTTCTCCACGAAAAAGAATCCTATGTAACCACAACTTGAAATTTAAACTGGACATGAGCTGTTTAATTAGTGATTACAATTGCTGAAGTGAAAATCCCATAAGTAGGAGTTCAGAGGTATCTCGAACTATTTCTAATTCTACTCTTTTTTCTAAGCTCTAAGCTTTAAATGAATAGTTTAAACACTTGTGATGTCTATCAAGCAAATGATAAGGTCTCTAGAAAATATAATACTAATTGATGATGTCACACCAAACATTTTTGCATCTAAATCATAAATATACCTATACATAGTAAAGGTTCCATGAAAACTATATTTGATATTTTAGATAGGAATAAGTCAATTCATGATTTATCAACTTATTTTTAATATAAGATTAGTGGAAATAGGACAATTTGGGCCAAAAAAAATGCCTTGATCTTTATTGAAGCACAGAACGTTTAGTTTATAAAGTACTGAACGATCAAACAAAAAATTTGAGTGCTAAAGTGATTACAAACAAGTATACATACAAAAAAAGTCTGACACGCAGGGGCTACGTAAACTAAGCAAATTTCCCACGTGAAGTTATACAATAGAGAAATCTCCATACGAGAGCCGAACAGTTACGGCAAAGGGCCAAACTAGCTTTTGGCGGGAAACTCAGTCGTTCGTTACGGCCGAAACTTAATAAAAATGAAAATATCTCAGTTAATATTCAAGATAGAGAAGAAATGTATAGAACAATATTTATAGTAAATTTAATTTACAATAAGATTGGTTCTATACAATTTTTTGATCCGACATATGGTAACAGAGATATTTCAAAAATCCCCCCTCCCACTGGCCGATTTCAGCCATTAACGAGCTTCATCTGTCTTTTTGAATAAAACGTTTAAATATCGAGTTTGGTAACGATCAAACAAAAATTGCGACCGCTAGAGCGTTAACAGACAAATATATATATATATATATATATTATATATTATATATATATATATATATATATATATATATATAATTTTGAACGGACCTCATTTTCGTCATCTCCTGGGTAGGATAGAAGGACATTTGAAGAAAATTTTCGAAAATCGCGTCATTACCCTTAAGGGAAATCTGCTAACATGCATGTATATGTGTGTGTGTGTGTGTGTGTGTGGGTGTGGGTGTGTGTGTGTGTGTATATATATATATAAAATTTGATG